>CAUYQU010053247.1:0-89144 GCA_963574635.1 Cheracebus regulus
TTTCTTTCTCCTTTTCTCTCTTTTTCTAAAATCTCTTCCTCTTTCTTTCTCTTTCATTTTTTTCTTTCTTTTGCAGTTTCTTTCTTTCTCCTTTTCTCCCTTTTTCTAAAATCTCTTCCTCTTTCTTTCTAAAAAAAAAAAAAAAAAGAAAATGACATAGTCAGTGGCTCACACCTTTAATCCCAGCACATTGGGAGGTCTAGGTGGGCGGATCACTTGAGGTGAGGGGTTCAAGACCAGCCTGGTCAACATGGCAAAAAACCCTGTCTCTGTGCCAAACACAAAAATTAGTTGGGTGTGGTGACGAGCACCTATAATTCCAGAGACGTTGGGACGCTGAAGCATGAGAATAACTTGAACCTGGGAAGTGGAGGTGCAGTAAATCGAGATCATACCACTGCACTCCAGCCTGGGTGACAGAGTGAGACTCTGTCTCAAAAAAAAAAAAAAGAAAATGATACAGTAAAAGGCCTAGAGATTCCAATGAACATGAAGAACAGCAATAACCTGAGTAAAGGGTTGTTGTAATAATAAGAGTTTTCCCATCAGAGTGTGTTAATGGTACTATCTTCACCAGACTCAAAATACCAAGTCATCTTCAACCATTTCCTACCCTTAAACATGTAATCTCCCTATGTCTCTGATTCTACTTCTACCATTCTTTTGGTTCTCCCCACTCTCTGTTCCTAATGCTACCAGGACTTCATTACATCTCTACGTGACTTCTGATACAACTTTATAAACCTCAAGTCTTCCTTCCAGTCCACTTCACCACAGTAATTTTTCTAAATGACGAACATGGTCAAATTCCATCTCAGTGGCTTGCCCACCATTTATCGAAGTTTCAACTTCTCTATGTGGTGATCAATATTCTCATGATCTAGCCCTAACATAGCTTTTCATTCTTTTTCTATTACTGTCCTTCATATATCCTACTCACTAAGCAAATTAAACCCTCAAAGAGACCAATGATTTCTTGTTTTCAGAGTCAGTCCTGGGACATTCCCTTGTCTAGAATTCTGTTGCTCATATCCAGTAGCACAATTCCGCCATTCTTCAAGCCCGTTCTAAAAGCTACTTTAATTCCTCTGACAGAAATAACCTCTTTTCTCCTCTTAATTCCTAGAAAACTATGTTTGTCTTGGAGCACTCACTATATTTCATCTTATTGTCATTATTTATGTATCACAGGTCCTCTATTACTCTGCAAAGACCCATCTTACTTATATCTGTATTTTCTTAGTACCGTGAATAAAACACTTTAAAAAAAAAGTCTAGTAAATAAAGCTTACATGTATGACTTCCTATGGAAGATCATATAATATCAGATAATTAAGAAGAGGTTCTTAAAGGAGGGCCAGTAAGTGTGAATAAGGTTGCAAATTCATTTCAGAACTATCACCACCCTGAAAATGTTGTGTGTGTACATACACTTGTATATGAATTTTTTTTTGAAGCAAAAGTCCATAATTTTTATCAGATTCTCAAAGGGGTTCTATATTAAGAAATTAATAAACATTTCTGGTGGTGGCTCACACCTTTAATCCCAGTACTTTAGGAGGCTGAGGCAAACAAAGCCCTTGAGGTCAGGAGTTCGAGACCAGTCTGGCCAATATGGTGAAACCCCATCTCTACTAAATATATAAAAATGAGCCAGGTAATGGTACAGCATGCCTGTAATCCCAGCTACTCAGGAGGCTGAGGCACGAGAATCACTTAAACCTGGCGGTTGGAGGTTGCAGTGAGCTGAGATTGTGCCTGGGCAACAGAATGAGACTGCACTTCCAGCCTGGGCAACGGAATGAGACTCTGTATCAAAAAATAAATAAATAAATGTTTGTATGTGTACTTTTAAAATTTGAGTATTTATCTTTCAGAAATATATTCTAAAGTATTTAGAGATATAAAAATAATGGTTGAGATTTGTTTCAAAATAATTGAGGTTATGAGGTGGGGAGTACTGGATGGGGATATAAATTATACAAGATCGGCTCTGATTTGATAATTGTTGAAGATGAATAATTAGTACATAGAAAATTCATATTATTCACTCTACCTTGGTATATGTTGAAAATTTTCCAATGTAAATTATTTTACTTCTTCAGAGACAGGGTCTTGCTATGGTGTCTAGGCTGGGGTGCTGTGGCTATCAGATGTGTGATTATTGTACACTATAGTCTCAAACTCCTGGGCTCAAATGATCCTCCTGCCTTAGCCTCCCTAGCAGCTGGGACTACAGGCCAATGTAAAAATAATTTTAGTGAAATATAAAAGGGGTTCTTGGCTAGGTGCAGTGGCTTACACCTATAATCTCAGTGCTTTAGAAGGTCAAGGCAGGAGGATCACATAAGCCCAGGAGTTCAAGGCTGCTGTGAGCTATGATGGTATCAGTGCATGTACTCTAGCCTGGGTAACAGAGCGAGATTCCGTCTCTTTTAAAAAATAGTGGGGGTTCTTAGCCCCCAAAAGGGTAAAGAAACACTGCTTTCATCTAATTTTGGGATTAAATCAGCCTCTCAGGAAGCCTCTGGCTTAGGTTAGTTGCTTCTCAGGAACTAGACCTGGAGTCTAACTGGGTTCTTGGAAGTAAAACAAATAAAATGTCACTTGCTGTATTTCACATCAAAAGAAAATTTTCATTAGAATCAAGAAGTAGTCAGGCTATCTGAACAGCCATCATGTATTAAAATAGTAAAATATGCAAAGAGTTTGGGAAGATTTTCTTACTGTGCTCAACACTGGCTAGAACTCTATTTGCATGTAATGTTAAAATCTGAGCTTTACATTTTTACAGAGATGTGAATAATTTATAGAAGATATAAAGAAAAACAACAGAAATGGTCAAAAGATTTGAATATCTCCTTGCTTATAAAAGATAAGATGATTTAGAGTGGTAACGGAAAAACTAAAGATCAGTTAGTAGCAGACCTCAAATGCAGGAACACTGATAAAAGCCTACTGTTCTCCATCTTCACTTATAAGGGATCCACAGAATTCATCTTAAATTATCTCACCTCTCAAAAGGAGTTGGGCTAAATGACTGTTAAATCCACTTATGAGCTCTAAAGCCCTATGATGCCTTGGTTTTTGATAGGTGCATGAGTTGAGAAAAACCTATTATCTCTATTTATTTTCTTATTTAGACATTCATAGCATAAACATTTAGATTAGATATAATGAAATGTTTCCTTATGTGGGACCATTAGAGAATCAAATTAGAGAGAATCTATGAAATGTCCATTTTCCGTCTACCTTATCTTCCTGGCCCCTCTATTCTTCCCATATTACATTAAAATAGTTGAGCTGCAGTCTAGCCTGAAGGCAGGAGAGTGAGCAAGATGAATTATTTAATTCCCTTTAGCCCTATGATGCTATGATTGAACTATTTCTCATATACCAAAGATAGAAGGTTGTAAGTGTAATGCATCCCTTGCACCTAAGCCCTTAACTGGCCCCCTTCTCAAATGCTAAAGGGTAATTCTATCTCCATATTAACACTGGATCTACTGAGTAAACGAAGAACACCAAAGGCAATCTACAGAGAACCTGTTTAACATACACAGTTAAAGTATTAATTCTGAATTTCAGAACTACAAATTGCCTTGGCAGAAGTGACATATCTCAAACAGAAAGGAACATTTTGTAACATGGAAGAGGTGAGAAAAAATAGAGGGGAATACTGAACAAAATGTTTTATAATCACGTCTGCACTCTCATACTGTCATTTTCCACATATGGAAACTGAGGTATTTTGTTATGAAAAAATTAACTTAAAATGGAAAAGAAGAACATGAAAGGTAACAAAATGCTAAGAATTCTCTAGAACTACAAATGAAACACAGAAACAGAATTTCTTAAATAGCATTTATTTTCTCTTAAAAAGCCTATTATGTACTAACAAGTGTTCCTCTAAATTATCAGAAAGGCATCGCTACTAAAATTTTATACATATTTTTTATATAAGAGAAGGAATATAAGGTTAGAATCTGAATTTATCTTTATCATTTCTCTTATAGAACTGCTATTAAAATGACTAATAGTGCTAAAATGAAGGCTACTAAATTTTCCCACGAATTTCGATTGAATGCCCAAAAATGGTGTTAAAATATGCAGAAGGGCCCATTCAAAAGCAAAGCAATCTCTCCACCCCTTCATAAAAGATTTAAGCTAAAGAAAAAAAAAGGAAACCTAACAGCTGAAGACATTGGGCTATTTATAAGTCTTCTCCCAGTCCCCCAGACACCCTCACATGGGGGCTGTAAACAGCTAACTAAAATATCTTTGAGACTTTTATGTCCACACCCACTGACACAAGTAGAGCTGTAACCACAGTGAAACTAGACTTCAGTTTCCTTTAGCAAGTATGTGCCTATGATAGTAAACTGGAGTATACGTTATGGTAATAAAACAATTTTTTTAAAAAATTAAAATTATACCTTTTTCTCCAACAAATGGTAAAGACCACGTGAAGACATCCATAAAATTGGGCAACCAGTAAGGATGTGGAGAACAGTTAAACTGTCGAATATTCATCACATTATTTTCATACTTTAATACAGCAGCTGCAAGATAAATTGAATATCAATGTAACTATTTGTAATTAGCCTTAAAAATATAAAATACATAAAAGCAGAAAAATGTATTTTTAAGAGGAAGGGAGATCAAGGGTGAGTGGAATCAGGGTTGGTAGAGGGAGGAAGGAACTAATTTTTTTAATAATAATACACATTTTGTTTTTAACACTGTTATGTAGAACTATACTACAGACAGATCGTCACATTACTAATGAAATTTCCAGATTCTTTCAAGAATGTTTGTTTTACTTTATAATCCAATGATGAACATGCATTTTTACTAAATCCAAAATTGTGAAAACTCAATTTTTAGAGGAAACACAGAATGGCAATGAGCAATTTTCTAGGTTTTAAAATTTCATACAAATTGAGCATTTAAGAACTTTCTAGCTTCAGGCAACCTGAAAAGGATAGCTGAATAGTAATAAAGCAAACAAAAAAATCCCACCCACTTGGAACATTTTATTTATAAATGTATGAATATATTTGTTTCATCTAATATGGAAAATCAGGCAAAACTACTACAAAGAAATATTTTACTTTGTATAGAAAAGAATCCCACTAAAACAACAAAGATAAAATATTATAACCAAATAATCCAAAGGTAACATATTCATTTCAAATACAGGTATCTCAAAATGTTTCAATATGTTGATATAATTAAAATCTTAAATGACCTACATAGATTTCAGTTACTGGTTATATTACTGTATAGAACACTGAGTTAGAAGGGCTGGGTTCTCATCTAAACTATGGCACATACTAGCTGTGCAATGCTTGGTAAATTATTCAACTAATCTGTTTCTCATTTTTAAAACAAGACTAATATGTCCACCTTGTCTACCATAGAAGTTTACTTTTAAGATAAGACAATGCACTTCACATGAAAATACATAAAAGTATAAAATGTCCTATAGATATTATAATTTTAGGGTTACTTTTTTTCATTTTAATGAAATGAAATTTAATTTTTTTCATTTAATGAAATGCAGATGTTAAGATTCCAAGATTTGTGATTTTGGCTAATAAAGAATCAAAAGTAATCCTGCTACATGTTACTATTTATTAACTTAATAGGTATTATGTTTGTTTTCCATATGAAATTCCCATCTGAAATAAAAGTATTTTAAATTATATGTTTGGACAATCAGTTCAAGGTGAAAAAAAAAGTATTTTAAATTAGCCTCAAACAATATGAGCTGATACCATGCCTTCAGATCTTTTTTAAAGGAGAAAAGAGAGAAAAATCTAGAAAATTGCCTTACAGGTAGAATGAAAAATTACAAACATATCCATATAATGGAAACATTCAAATCATTAACATTATTTATGTGCAGACTCAGAACCACAAAGAGACATTTGATTTTTGACAAGACAGAGTCAATGGTTTGAGTTTCTTTTCTAACTACTAAAAAAATCCATCCCTTAACCTCCTGAATCAAACCAACAAAGGACAATGAGTAAGGCAGTATTCAACTAGACACTGAACACTAGCTCCCTTAATACTAACAAGGGTAAGTCACAGTTGAGGAATTAGAGCACTGGTCGAAAGTTAAATTTAATACTTGGTTCTGTTTTTGAGGATCAAATTAGGGTGGGGCACAGTGGCTCAGGCCTGTAATCCCAGCATTTTGGGAGGCCAAAGCAGGAATCACTTGAAGTCAAGAGTCTGAGACCAGCCTGGTGAACATGGTGAAACCTCATTCTATAAAAATACAAAAATTAGCTGGGTAAGGTGGCAGGCACCTGTAATCTCAGCTATTCAGCAGGCTGAGGCAAGAAAATCACTTGAATCCAGAATGCAGATGTAGCAGTCAGCTGAGATTGTACCACTGCATTCCAGCCTGGGTGACAAAGCGAGACCTTGTCTCAAAAAAAAAAAAAAAGAGAGAGAGAGACAATGGAATCAAAACTTAGATATGTTTCTTCTCAAAAATGAAGTCATATTTCATTAGACATTCTATAGTATAAATTCTTAGAGCATATTCTGCACCAAAGTTATCCAGCATGCTACTGTTTGGTCTCAGGCAAATGTTCTAATCTTTTAACCATTACCTCTTATCATCCAAAAAAACTCTTCCTCTGTTCCTCTTTTGAACTTACACCATGACCCTTATTTAGCAATGACCTCATTCTCTCTCTAAATGTTCTTTTTAAACGTATTTAACCTTCTGTTCTTTCCTCTTGGCACATCCACTCCAGTCTGATCCTGAAGCTATGGCATTAGTCAACTGAATTCCAGACATGTCAAGACAGAAGAGAAGCTGGCCTCTTAATTTCATCTTCCAAAGATGTAAACTACGTAAACATACCCAATCTCATCTTCAATGTGCTTGGCACCAGTTAACTAGATTTGGCACTTTCAGTCAATAAATTATATCCAAAATAAAATGAAATACAACTACTATAGACCGATCAAATTTTCAGGGAAGGAGAGGAAATGAAACACTGGGAACAGAAGGCAAAGGAAAAAAGCAGTAAAAACAAAGAGAAGAATGTTCCCTCAAATGAGATGAAAGTGGATTAACCAAAAAAGCTCAAAGGCAAATCTTCATGGGGTAGTAATAAGACTGTGGAGGTAAAAGAAGGAAATAAGAAAGGGAAACAGAACCTAGATCAGTGAACATAAAACAAGAAACACGATAAACTAAACAAGTAGACAGTGCAAATAAACAAAATTGTCAAAGCAGCAGCAGCTTTATACAAACAAGAAAACATCCTCAAATAAGGGAAAAGATTCAAGAAAGGGGAGTTTGAGAAACTCATGTTTGGTTTTGCTCGATGCACTTAACTCAGAGCACATTTTACAAAACGGCTTTTATGAGAGACAAGTTGTGGAATGGTTATATTACTTAGTTTCACAGTTTGGATTTTTATTTCTTGTTCTCTCCCCTCCCTTATATCTTACAGTTATTTAAAAAGAAATCTGGATACTAATAGTTTCAAACAACACCCCTTTTTTATTATACTTTCGAAAAAATAAGTAAACTAAAATACTAAGTCGCTTAACAATTTTTTTTATCAACAACATCTTACCTTTATTATTGTAGACATCTAAGTAATTAGGTGCCGAAAAAATTGTTATTAATGAAGGGAACCCTGTAGTTTGACTTTTTCTGTACATTCTATAGCTGCAAAACAAATAGCTTAATATGCATCGTAAAGCATCAATCATGGTTACTAAGTTTGATTTATATTTTAGGTGTTAATTTGGGTCAGGGAAACAGAATTCTTACCCTGCATCTTGAGCTTCATGAGCTCTAATAATCGATAACAAATTATTGTTTTGCAAAAATTCACACACTGCTGGATAGCTGTGGGGAAAAAAGGGTAAATTAAGTAAAATAATGGGTTTTCTGTATGAAGCACATGCTATGCTAACAACTAAAATGTGATTAATCTTGGATATTTTTCCTTACTTATAAAAATAAGAACATC
Organism: Cheracebus regulus; assembly: GCA_963574635.1. Classification (NCBI taxonomy): domain Eukaryota; kingdom Metazoa; phylum Chordata; class Mammalia; order Primates; family Pitheciidae; genus Cheracebus; species Cheracebus regulus. The sequence goes on from CAUYQU010053247.1 coordinate 8,013, forward strand.
CTCGAACTGTATTGTGACTAAAATGTTCCTGTGATTTTTCATTTCCAAAATCTTCAGAAGGATCGGACCATAACAAGTCACACATTGGTCCAAATGCAGGTGGCTCTTTGAATCTATCTAACTGTGAAAGAAAGAAAAGAAAGAACAGAAGTAACTCATCAAAAAGTAAGGACAAAATGTACACAGGAAAGCAGTACCAACTCTGACTACAGTCCATACTATATTATTGTGAATAAACAGAAGCTATTTCCTTAAGATATCAGTATATTAATTTTTACCATTACCTAATCTTGGCAGTGAAGAAAAGCCTGAAGCTTCTACTCTACTCAACAATGTACTATAAATAGAAACCAATCTTGGAACTAAAATATATACTTACTCTCCTAATATCATCCAGTGTGTGTATTTCTGGTGAAAGTCCACCATGAACACAAAGAAACTGTTGGTTTAAAAGTGCAGCAAGAGGCAAACTATCAAAAGCTTCCATACAAGCTTCATAGACTCTTTCTGAATACTTAATTTTACCTAGAAAAAGAAAAAAATTAAGTAATTGAAAACTACATGACTGGTTGACCATTTTCAAAATATATATATTAGAATTTTATTTCTTGTTCTCTCCCCTCCTTTACATCTTATAGCTACTTATAAGGACATTGTGATAGTTACAGTTTCAATTGTAAAAGGTAGTAGGATATAGATAGACAGACAGACAGAGAGAGAGAGATGGCAGGAAAACTTTATACAGACAGAAAACAGCAAAGTGGTGGCCAGTGCTTCAGAGTGAGTGAAGAGGTGACTATAAAAAGGGAGCAAGAGAGAATTTATGGCATGATAAAACTTCTGTATGACAGTGGTGGTGGGCAACTCTATGTAGTGTCAAAGTCACAGAAGTAAATACCACAGAGAATAAATTTTACTGTATTCAATTTTTCTTTAAAGGAAAGCATCTTCCCCTATAAGAATCAACAAAAATACGCAATGTTATCAGTCTTAAGAAGACAATATCTGCTTTCTTGCTAAAATTATTTTGGATTATATTATGTCTTATGAAGACAAAATATTTGCTCTCTAAAATTATTTTGAATTATTCAGCAGAATATTACTAAAGTATTACTAAAATAAATATTTTATTTATCAAGTACTACTAAAAATAAATAAGTCAAGTCTCTAAAAACAGGCTGGGCACGGTGGCTTACGCCTGTAATCCCAGCTCTTTGACAGGCTGAAGCGGGCAGATCACTTGAGGCCAGGAGTTCAAGACTAGCCTGGCCAACATGGTTAAACACTGTCGCTACTAAAAATACAAAAATTAGCCAGGCATGGTGGCACACACCTGTAATCCCAAAGACTCAATGGCTGAGGCGCCAGAATCACTTGAACCCAGGAGATAGAGGTTGTAGTGAGCCAAGATCGTGCCACTTGCACTCCACCCTGGACAACAGAGCAAGACTCTGTTTCAAAAAAAAAAAAAAAACCCTCTAAAAACAGCTCAAGACTTTACCTTTATCGGCCAAATAAGGCAAAATTAGAACTATATTTGAGGTTAAAATCATTTTAATACTTGCTTTATTTTATTCTAAGAGTCAATGACTATTGTTATTACAGGCAAGACGACTACATCATCACAACAAAATTCAAGGTTCATCCAATTTTTCTGAAAAATAAAAGAAAATAGCATACTCATAGTCAGAAAAGCTGAGGGGTTCCTCTTATCTACAATGAATACTTAAAAATGGGCAGTGAAGCAGGAAGCCAATACAGAAACACAAGAAAGACAAAACTCTACCAAATCAAACTATAATTTACTTTTAGAGAGATATCATGAACTTTCCTTTGATCTTTTATAACTTTAAATTCCTGAGCATTTTGGTTTTAATGAGATTTTGGTAGGTGGTTTGTTATTTATCTAAGCAAAAAAAAAAAAAGAACTTAGTTTCTATTTCCTGTTTTAACACTGTAACATTCAAATATAAAAAAACTATATATATATATATATATATATATATATATATCCAACAACCAAGATTCTAAACTGGTAGTCTGCTAACAGACCTGTTTTCTAGCACTGTGGTTTAATAAAAATTCTAATTTGATTGCTTTTAGGTTAAGCATGCACTTTTCAGGTCTCATCTTACTCATTTAGGTTAACTGCCTGATCCTTGAAGTTGTAAGAGTATGCCACTTCTGCCACTACCCATCACTGTATTTTCTTCCTTTTACTGCAAGTCTCTACTTAATATGATCTTTTTGGATCATGTTTTGAGTCTCAAAAGTTGAAATTATTTCTGTTTTTAGAACTTAACTCTATTTAATATAGTCATGAATATTAACTTAAAAAGCACAAAGGTAGGCCAGGCATGGTGGCTCATGCCTGTAATCCCAGCATTTTGGGAGGCCGAGGCAGGTGGATCATTTGAAGTCAGGAGTTCAAGACCAGCCTGGTCAACAAGGTAAAACTACGTCTCTACTAAAAGTAAAAAAATAAGCCGGGCGTGGTGGCACATGCCTGTAATTCCAGCTACTTGGGAGGCTGAGGCAGGAGAATCACTTGAACTTGGGAGGTGGAGGTTGCAGTGAGCTGACATTGCCACTGCACTCTAGCCAGGGAGACAGAGCAAGACTCCATCTCAAAAAAAGTATAAAGGTTTGAGATGTGAAAATGGCCTAGCCTCACTCTGTAACATATGGTTACTTATAGGTATTAGATTACCACTGTGGTAATAATTTGAGAGAGAAAAGGGATAAACATTTTAAGTTAAGAATTTTACAAACTACTGTACCTGACTAGTCTTAAAAAAAAATGATATAAAAAATAAAAACAAAAAATTTTAAAAAGAATTTCAGTCATTAATAGCATGATTGAAATGATGCAATGATAACAGGATAAACAATTTGTTAGGATTCCTCACAGGAATGCCTCAAGATTGAAGGACTAAAATGTCCAATGCAACAATAACATTTTTTTCTTCTGGTTTTTATTTTTCCTATTAGACAGAATCTCCCTCTCTCTCTCTCTTGCATGCGCTCTCTCTCTCTCTCTCTCTCTCTCTCTCTATATATATATATATTGCACCCAGGCTGGAGTGCAATGGCGCGATCTGGGCTCACTGCAACCTTCTCCCCCTGGGCTTAAGGGATTCTCCTGCCTCAGCCTCCTGAGTAGCTGGGATCACAGGCTCGTGCCACCACACCTGGCTAATTTTTGCATTTTTAGTAGAGATGGGGTTTTGCCATGTTGGCCAGGCTGGTCTCCAACTCCTGACCTCAGGTGATCCGCCCACCTCGGCCTCCCAAAGTGCTGGGATTACAGGCGTGAGCCACCGCGCCTGGCCTAGAAAAAAAAATTTAACATTAAAACTATATTAAAAACTCTAAGCTACTCCAGAGCACATTTGTGAAAGTTAAACATAATAGGAAATTCTGAAATGAAAACTTTTTTTTTTTTTTGAGACAGGGTCTGACTCTATTGCCCAGGCTGGAGTAGAGTGGCATGATCTCAGCTCACTACAACCTCCGTCTCCCAGGCTCAAGTGATCCTTCCACCTCAGCCTCCTGAGTAGCTGGGACTATAGGAGCGAGCCACCACACCCAGCTGATTTTTTTGTGTATTTTTGGTGGAGATAGGCTTTCACCATGTTGGCCAGACTGCTCTCAAATTCCTGAGCTCAGGCAATCTGCCTGCCTGGGTCTCCCAAAGTGCTGGGATTACAGGTGTGAACCACTGTGCCTCACCAAAAACTTCTTAATTAAATACCATTAAACACCAAAGAGTGCTCGACAACTTTCCTTAAAGCTTTACATGTGAACACAAAATCTGTCCTTACATGTTGCATTGTAAAGTCTTCATAACTCTTACTACTCACATAAGTCCAAAAGAATACCGAGGAAGTGAAAACATTTCTCCTGGCAGTACTCACATTCCTGCTTAAAGGTAAAATATTCAGTAAGGTGTCTGCATTCGTGGTTGCCTCTCAGAAGAAACAATGTGCTTGGGTATAGAATCTTCAGAACCCATAAATACAAGACACACTGCAAAAGAAAATTTTTCTAGTGAATTTATCTTGTATTTTTGTTTAATGAAGTTGCTTGATCTTTACTCCTTTTCCTCTATTACCCTTACCATCCTCTATTATCTTTCTTTGTTCCTTACTAAAATATAAGCACCACAAAATCACAGATTTTGTCATCCTATTCACTTTTTATTCACCACTCCCAGAAAAGTACCTAGCAAATAGAAGAAGAGCAATAAATTTTGTTGAATAAATGAATCAAACAATCTATTTAATTACTTCAGATTTACAGACCCCCCAATATAAAAACAATTAGCACATTGGTCTCCGGAAGTATATTAGTAAATAAAATAATAATGTCAAAATAACAGCAGCTAACATTTATTGAGTACTTACAATATGTGAAGCACTATTTAATTAATTCCCTTCATTTATTCCTCAAACAACACTATGAAGTATGTAATATCATCTTTATTTTACAATGAGAAACTGAAGCAAAGATCTTAAGTAACTTGTCCAAAATCACAAAACTTTTAAGTGATGGAGATAGGATTCTGATCCTCTGATCTTAAGCATTATGCCATGCTGCCTAATGAAGGGAAGGTCCATGTTTTATGTTTGTTTTGTTGATTATGAACATTGCCTTACATAAGTGCTTATTGTCTGAACTAATTCAATGCAAATGCAATTTTTCAAATAAAAATATTATTTAACATCGTAGCAGATGCTATTCTCTAAATAGATTTAATATAAGAAAGAGACTCATATTTTACCTATTTGCTTAAAAAAGGAAGGACTATTTCATATAGAAATAAACATGATTTATATAATCATATACAAAAAGAAAAAAACAAACATTAATTTTTTGTTTTTAGAGACAAGGTCTCACTGTCACCCAGGCTGGAGTGCAATGGCACAATTACTGCTCACTGCAGCCTCAACCTTCTGAGCTCAAGCAATCCTCCCACCTCAGCCTCTTGAGCAGCTGAGACTACAGGCACATGCCAGGCCCAGCTAATTTTTTGTATTTTTCTGTGGAGACAGGGTTTCATCATGTTTCCCTGGCTGGTCTCAAACTCCTAGGTTTAAGCAATCTGCCTGACTTGGCCGACCTGTGCTGGGATTACAGGTGTGAGCCACCACACCCAACCAAACTTTACTGTTAATAAATTAAAGTGTATTTAAATGTGTAACTATTCACACCTTCATTTTATTCAAAATGGAAAAAATAAAATCAGTGAAATAATCTGTTCTCATTGCTTATTTTGATTCTTTGTTATTTTCCTTTTATAACAACAAAATGTATTAAAAGAGTCAGCTACAAAATAATCTTACACAGGGACTAGCACACTAACAGACTTTGTTACCAAATAAGCTTCATAAAACTGTTTATCGTTTTTGTCAAATGCCTGAACATTTTTTGTTAAAATGGGCCATTTTCTGATTTTCTTGAAGCTCTGAGATAATTTGGGAAAAGTTGAGGTGGCTAATAAACTATCAGCAGGAAGAAGAACTCAAGCTAATAAAACTCCTAAGGGAAGCAGGATGGACAGAATCTAGAACTTCCTTCCACTCTGAGAATCCTAGCACACCTCAGAAAAAAGGTATACTGGAAACACTAGAGAAGGGAATCAGTAATCAACACAAATTCACCAGGTAAGGTTTCAATATCTACCAGGAAAGGTGGTTAAAAGCACATGCTTATGGTGGTGGAAGCCTGTAATCTCAGCTACTCGGGAGGCTGAGGCAGAGATAGCTTGTACCCAGGAAGTGGAGGTTGCAAAGAGACAAGACCGCACCACTGCACTCTAGCCTGAGTGACAGGGCAAGATCCTGTCCCCCCCCGCAAAAAAAAGCACATGCTTGGAGTCACACTGCTGCCTGGCTGTGCTGTTTACTAATAACATAACCTTGGACAAGTTACTTAACTTATCTAAGCATCAGGTTCCTCATCTATGAAATGAATAACAGTACTTACCTCATTAATATTATTGTGAGGATTAATCGATATGTGTTCAGTGCCTAGAACATGCTTGGAACATATTAAATGTGCAACATAGGTATCTATTGGTAGAGATTTGACCCAATAATTCTACCTCTAGAAATCTGTCCTACCAAAATAATCAGGTAAGTATGCAAAGATGCATGAATAATATGACTCACTGAAGCATCATTTGTAAAGGCAAAAAACTGGGAACATCTTCAGTGTCTAACAACAAGGAATTGATTAATTATGGTTTGCTTATTAGATGGAAAACAATGTAGCTATTCTTTTTTCTTCTTTTTTGTTTAGTTTTTTGTGTTTTTATTTTTATTTATTTTTAACAATGTAGCTATTAAAATGATGCTACAAGTTTATATTTGCTGACTTGGAAAGATATTCACAGTGTAGGAATGTATGAAAAAGCAAGTTTCAGGCAGTAATATGATCCCCTTTTCATTAAAAAAAGAAAATGTATATATTGGAAAATACATATTGTTCTATATTTACCACATTTTATTTATATAATTTAAAAAGATGGCAGGGCACCATGGCTCACATCTGTAATCCCAACACTTTGGGAGGCCAAGGCAGGAGGATCGCTTGAGCCCAGGAGTTCAAGACCAGCCTGGGCAACACAGGAGACTCCATCGTTACAAAAATTTTAAAAATTAGTCTGAGCATGATGGTGTGCACCTGTGGTCCCAGCTAACTGAGAGACTGGGGCAGAAGGATCCCTTAAGCACAAGAGGCCAAGGCTACATTGAGCCATGATGGTGCCAAGGTACTCCAGCATGGCTCACAGAGTAAGACCCTGTCTCAAAAAAAAAGAAAAAGGAGCAAAAGGAACCATCTCCTGTTAAGTGACAATCAATCAAAATGTCATTTTAATGCCTCAAGTTTTTAAGAATAAATTAATACTTTAAAAATACATAAAAGATTCCATATAATATATTTGAGTTTTATTAGTTATATAAGGAGAAACAGAAGCACTAGGGCTCAAGCAATAAAAAACTCACAATATACGGACTGTACATTAATTAAATTCAGAGAAAATTCAAGTAATCTTTTTTCGAATGGTTTCTGCCATTAGGGGCAAGAGAGATAAATAGCACTAGTTTTTTAAGGCCACTAGTTAACAGGGCAATAGAGATCCCTCAGTCTGCTCATAAATTCCACTGGGAAAAAAATGGCAATTATAATTATATAAACAGTTATACAAAGAAATTTAATTGAATTGTTTGAAAGACAGAACAGGAATAAATAGTAGCTTTTCATAAAACCTTCAGAATATGCAGAGGTATTTTAAAAAGCCAATACAGGCACTTGTAAAAACTAGGATTAAGGGAAAGTATCTATGTTAACACTTAACAGCAAATCAAATGACAGAATATGATTATTACCTCTATACTAAAATAACCTCTGTCCACATAATCGCCAAGAAAAAGGTATCGTGTATTAGCAGGTGATCCTCCTACTTCAAAAAGTTTCATCAGATCAAAAAATTGGCCATGGATGTCACCACACACTGAAACAAGAAGATTATTAGATAAGGGGAAAAAATTCTCTAAAATAACAAATTTTAGTTAAGTGAAAATTTCTTTCACACAAGACATAGTATAAATGCTATCAAGAAATGTCTGAGAAGAAAGTAGAATATAAGACTCATGACAAGGATGATGTGTGACCAGGTATTCATGTGCTCAAGATCTAGAAAAAAGTGTAACAGAAATAACAAAATTTGTGGTCAGTGACAAACTGTCACCTACATTCATAAAGATCTTCTCTATGGCTCCAAGGATGTGCTTTAAGTTTCAAGATGACAAAATTACAATGGTGGCAGTTAAAATCTCCATTCTAACTCAATACTTTCTGTTGCTCTCTAAATGGTCACTTTTAGTATCTGATGTGACATCAAGGTATTTGAACCTAACAACTGAAAGCAAAGTATTGAATCAAATTAAAGTATGTTCAAGAGAATTTATGAAACCTTCACAAAAGCATATTAGACTAACTTCTACACTCAGATTATTTAGAATCATGTCTATTCACTGAAAACAGGCAATCTTTTTTAAGTATGAAAAATAATTTGGAAATTCAAGACAATGTCCATGTAATATTGATTTAGTATACAATATAATTGAAAACAGTAAGTTTTACATCCAGGCAACTAAATAATGACATATTGAAAATAATACCCAAAACATGAATAAGCTTACCTGTGATTGGAGCTTCTACTTCTATCATGGTTTTCTCTCTCCGAAGGATGGCAGCACCCTCATTGATAATTCTAAGTGCAATTTCTTCATCTACTCGACCTTCTTTTACCAAGTGGTTCTTCAGAACATCAACCCTGGGTATCCCATCCAAATCAAACACTTCTTCAGATGTCAAGCGATGTGTTGGGGGAAAAGGGACAGCTGCAAATTTTTTTAATAAAAAAAGTTACCAATAATATATTAACATAAAAACTAATAACTGGATCTAGATAAGAGGAAAAACTGTAAAGCAGGGAGTGTTCTTTCTTCTTCATTTATTGAGTAGAAGCATTTTTCTAAATAGTAAGCAAATTATACTATATTTAAAGCTAGTATGGGTGTGGTAGCTCACGCCCATAATCCTAGCATTCTGGGAGCCCGAGGTGGGTGGATCGCCTGAGGTCAGGAGTATGAGACCAGCTTGGCCAACATAGTGAAACCCTGTATCTACAAAAAATACAAAAAATTAGCTGGGCATGGTGTTGGGCACCTGTAATCCCAGCTACTCGGGAGGCTGAGGTAGGAGAATCGCTTTAACCTAGGAGGTGGAGGTTGCAGTGAGCCGAGATTGTGCCACTGCACTACGGCCTGGGCAACAAGAGCAAGACTCCATCTCAAAATAAAATTTTTTTAAAGGTATTTATAATAACATGTTCTTTGTTGAGAATTATTGGAGAAATGAATTGTCTCACAAAATTAAGTTCTTTCAGGATAACCAAACCTTTTTTAAGCTAAAATATTTTTAGGCAGAACTCTCAAAATACTGTATTATACTATTATGTACTCTTTACCTTAAATGAAGAATAATAAATACAATTTAATGCTGGGAGTAGTGGTGTGTGTCTGTAATCCCAACTACTTGGGAAGCTGGGACAGGAAGATCATCTGAGGCCAAAAACTGGAGACCAGACTGGGCAACATAAGGAGACAAAGTCTCAAAAAAAAAACACCAACAACACTTTAATACCAAATAAGCCTAAATAGAAAGAAATTCCAAATACAAGGTGATTTACCATGTTCCTTTCTAATAAGAAAGTAAAAACAATGCTTTCTGACCAACTTGACTATATACTTTTAGAGATACAGACCAAACACTAGATGCTTACTTCCGAAATGTAAATTAATTTCGTAGACTTAAAATATATCGTAATTTCAAAATACTGATTTTTCTCCTACCTTAATGTTTCATGAAACACTTTCATTCAAAATCTTTACGCATATATTCAAAACTAGTGCATTCCTTATTGTTGGAATCACTTTTTGAGTCATCTAACGCACTTTTTTTTTTTTTAGACAGAGTCCACTCTGTCGCCCAGGCTGGAGTGCAGTGACACGATCTGGGCTCACTGCAACCTCCGCCTCCTGGGTTCAAGCAATTCTCCTGCCTCAGCCTCCTGAGTAGCTGGGACTACAGGCATGTGCCAACATGCCCAGCTAATTTTTTGCTATTTTTAGTAGATGCAGGGTTTCAACATGTTAGCCAGGATGTCTGGATCTCCTGACCTCATGATTTCCCCACCCCAGCCTCCCAAAGTCAAATCATCTTCAGTTCCATCTAAACTGTTTGAGATGCAACACTTTTGATTTTGTATAAAATGTTAACACCGCAAATTTATCCTGTCAATTTTTTTTTTTTGAGACTAAGTCTAACTCTGTAGCGCAGGCTGGAATGTAGTGGCACCACCTCAGCTCACTGCAACCTCCACCTCCTGGGCTCAAGCAATTCTCCTGCCTCAGCCTTCTGAGTAGCTGGGATTGCAGGCGCCCACCACCATGCCCAGCTAATTTCTGTTTCACCATATTGGCCAGGCTGGTGTAGAACTCATGACCTCAGGTGAATCTGCCCACCTTGGCCTCCCAAAGGGCTGGGATTACAGGCATGAGCCACTGAACCCAGCCTATCCCTACAAATTTAACCAAAAGTTCCCATTTTGTCATAGTTAAGTAGTTGGTTTTCTCACTGTTGCAGTACATATTTATGATTTCTATAAGAAATTACCAACTGTATGGTTTTTAAGTGATACTTGTTGAATGAAATGGAAAACATGAACATCTATTTCAATGGCATCTAAGCACAATTTTGAGGTCATATACCTAGGAAAAATTATTATACATTAAATTTTTAAATTCATTTTTAATTGATCCAACAAGTAAATGTTTATGCATTCAAAATTAGCTTGAACTGAAACAGTTTCAGGCTCTTTATTGAATAGTACTTTGTTCTTCAAAATAAAGAAAGTGAGAGAGAAGGCCTGAACACGGTGGCTCATGCCTGTAATTCCAGCACTTTGGGAGGCCAGGAAGGCAGATCACATGAGGTTGAGATAGCTCGAGACCAGCCATACCAACATGGAGAAATCCTGTCTCTACCAAAAACACAAAATTAGTGGGGCGTAGTGGCATATGCCAATAATCCCAGCTACCAAGGAGGCTGAGGCAGAATTGTTTGATCCTGGGAAGCAGAGGTTGCAGTGAGCCAAGATCGTGCCATTGCACTCCAGCCTGGGCAACAAGAGCAAAGCTCCATCTCAAAAAAAAAAAAAAAAGAAAGAAAGAAATGTACATTAAGAGTCTAATAAATACAGACTGAAATGTAAGGCAGCTCCCTCTTTTCCGATTTTTTTAGACAGAAAATTAGGCCAGGCACAGTAGCTCATGCCTGTAATCCCAGCACTTCAGGAGGCTAAGGCCGGTCGATCACTTGAGGTAAGGGGTTCAAGACCAGCCTGGCCAACAGGGTAAAACCCCATCTCTACTAAAAATACAAAAATTAGCTGGGCATGGTGGTGTGAACCTGTAGTCCCAGCTATTTGGGAGGCTGAGGCAGGAGAATCACTTAAACTCAGGGTGGCAGAGGTTGCAGTGACCCTAGATTGCACCACTGCACTACAGCCTGGGCACCAGAGTGAGACTCTGTCTCAAAAAAAAAAAAAAAAAAACTTTATATCTGAGTATATGGTATATAGTATTTTCCTGATGCTTCAGGGTCATCATTGTGATTACCAATTATTACAGAGAAGCTTGGAAATGTACAGGACCAACTGCTCCTTTACATCTCGACTTAGAGTAACTAAAAACAACAACAACAACAACAACAACAACAAAAACTGGGTTAGATTCATATCAATTACCTAAGAAATAATATAACCACATTCTCGTAACAGAAGGAAACCTTAAGGAAGAACTCAAATCCTTTACAAGTGAGATAAAAACTAAGGCAGAGGGATGCCAATCATTTCTAAAAGACTGAAATCACTAATTGTTTTTTTTTTTTTTTTTTTTTTTATGGGAGTCTCACTTTGTCACTCAGGCTGGAGTGTAGTAGCTTGATCTTGGCTCACTGCAACCTCCCCCTTCTGGGTTCAAGCAATTCTTCTGCCTCAGCCTCCCAAATAGCTGGGACTACAGGTGCCCACCACCACGTCCGGCTAATTTATGTATTTTTAGTAGAGATGTGGTTTCACCATGTTGGCCAGGCTGGTCTCAAGCTCCTGACCTCGTGATCCACACACCTCAGTTTCCCAAAGTGCTGGTATTACAGGCGTGAGCCACCACACCTGGCCAATCCCTTTTTTTTTTCTTTTTCGTTTGATAGCTAGTAAAATAAAACTAAACCTTGTTTATTTTCCCTTCACAAGAAACATGAATTACCATTACTTTTTACTCATCTAGAATAAGGCATTAAAATATATTTTACCCCCACATATAGCATGTCAAGATTCTAAAAAATTAAAAGCCTTATTAAAGTATGTTTTTTACCAACCAAAGTTAAACAAAATATTAAAAGTATGTTTTTAAAGTATGTTTTTTACCAACCAAAGATTAAACAAACCATTAAAGATGCTACAACCAAATCCACCTTCATGGTAGCGTAATTGTTTACAAAACATTTAATGAATTGCTTACTAAATAAATCAAATGTTACTTTTGGGACATCATAAAACTAAGAAGATTAAATATTTCTTACTAATAGAAATTTTGGAGATCAAGATAGAATCACAGTTTTTTCATCAGGTCAGAAAATTTTTTTTTTTAGCACTCTGCTTGGGAAAAGAGATACTATTTAAGATGCTGCATTCTGACTGGGTGCAGTGGCTCATGCCTGTAATCCCAGCACTTTGGGAGGCTGAGGCAGGTGGATCACAAGGTCAAGAAATTGAGACCATCCTGGCCAACATGGTGAAACCCCATCTCTACTAAATACAAAAAACTAGCTGGGCGTGGTGGCGCACACCTGTAGTCCCAGCTACTTGGGAGGCTGAGGCATGAGAAGTATCACTTGAACCTGTTGGGGTAGAGGCTGCAAGGAGCCAAGATCGCACCACTGCACTCCAGCCTGGGTGACAGACTGAGACTCTATCTCAAAAAAAAAAAAAAAATAATTAATTCTCAACTACTATTTTGTTTTGCAACTCTTAAAGCATTTTAAAGCATTTCCATACAGTTTTCAGGCTTTTTAAAGGTTCTTCTTTTTTATTTCTAATTCATCTTCAGTCAATTATTTCTGCTTTGCCAGGGTTTTTTTCCCCCGTTCCATATATACTTTTTTCTCCTAATTTTCAGACTGTTTCCTTATTTTTCTATATTTGTGATAGGAAAAAACCAGAACATAAATGTATATAAATGCAGTATAAACAGTCAACAACTGAAATGGCTAATAACAGAGGATTTGTTGGAACAACCTAAAGAGCTACAAAATTGGCTGGGCGTGGTGGCTCACACCTATAATCCCAGAACTTTGGGAGGCTGAGAGGGGCAGATCACCTGAGCTCAGGAACTCGAGACCAGCCTGGCCAACATTGTGAAACTCTGTCTCTACTAAAAATACAAAAATTAACTGGGCGTGGTGGTGAAAGTCTGAAACCCCAGCTACTCAGGAGGCTGCGGCAGGAGAATCGCTTGAACCCAGGAGGCAGAGGTTGAGTGAGCCAAGATCACACCACTGCACTCCAGCCTGGGTAACGAGCAAACTCAAACAAACAAACAAACAAACAAAAACCACCAAAACAAAAGGCTACAAAATCATCTCAAGTTATCAAAACTGGAAAACTTGATTTGGTAACATTCACTTTGATCAAATTGTTCTGTTGAAAATCTTCCTTTTATTCAAATTTTGGCATGAAGGGCATATCTACATAGTAACCACTAACATTCGCAAGGTATTTTCATTCACATTTATTGTATGGTGGCTAAAAAACAAGGAGTGAAAACATTTTAATTTAGAAAAGTTGGAAAAATAAACCAAGGACACTGACTGATCAGGAATTGGTAAAGAGGGGGTAGTGGTACAGAGATCTTCTTACTGTTTCTACCACTGGGCAAGGAAACCTGAGAATTAACTGATCCTGTTCCCCAACTCTAAGCAAGGACTGCCCTCTTAGCCCTATGAGGCCTCTAACTTCAACTGAGGTGCAGCCTGTGCCAAGTGAATAACTTGACTCCAAAGTATCATTCAGATGCCTAAGGTCATCTAAGGCAGAGGGATGCCAACCATTTCTAAAATTCATGCTTCCCACCATTGCCATCCTTGGCAACCGTCCAAAATACAGTCTTTACATCCATACTTCTAAATTTTTACCCATGTATCTTTCCCTTATATCATTTCCTTCTCACTGTTCTCCCTCCAACCTTTTCACTGAGGACTTCAGAATCCTATTATAAGACTTTGTTTTAATCTCTCCCAAAGCCCCTACACACACACATACAGTCTCTTTTTGTTTTTTGTTTTTTGGCTGTTCCACAGACAGAGCAGGGCTATCCCATAGGCAGAGTTGCCCAGAGTAGCCTCTCTCTGTTCTCTAGCTCTTCACAGAATACTGTCTTCATCTCTCTAGTTTAATCAAATCTTGGGTCTCCTGAAGGACATCACTTCTCAAATTCTTTTTTCAAAGTGGATGGTGCTCATTTTTCCACACTCCACTAACCCCATCAGAGAAGGCTTCAGCATTCTCTTAGCTCCCCGTTAGCACTTCCAACATCACACTACTAAGGAAAAAAAATGCCTCTTCTTTTGAGATTCATGCCTTCTAGCTAAGTTTACCCTTGTCCCTGCTATCTATTAAACTAGTCATGGTAAGCTCAAGTTTCTGGCCCACAAGTCTTATCCACTCTAAGTTCCACCATTGTCAATGTCTATGGGATAACCTATCTAAAACTTAAGAACTGGCCAGGTGTGGTGGCTCATGCCTGTAATCCCAGCATTTTGGGGGTGGGGGGGCCAAGGCGGGCATATCACTTGAGGTCAGGAGTTCAAGACCAGCCTGGCCAACATGGTGAAATCCCATCTCTACTAAAAATACAAAACTAAGCCGGGCGTGGTGGCAGACGCCTGTAATCCCAACTACTTGGGAGGCTGAGGCAGGAGAATCGCTCAAACCTGGGAAGCAGAGGTTGCACTGAGCTAAGATCTCACCACTGCACTCCAGCCGGGAAACACAGTGAGACTCCATCTCAAAAAAAAAAAAAAAAACAAAAACCAAAAAAAAAAACAAACAGAACACAGGTATTAAAAAATGTTTACAGAATTGAGTATACTTTCCAAAATACTTGTATAATGACACTAATTTAAGTAGCAATGACAATATATTTATAGTGTTTTATTCACTCATGCATAGTTTACCAAGTACTTTCACATACATAATCCCACATGATTCCAAGGACATCCTGTGAGTTTGGTCAGGCAAATTTTTTTTTTTATTTGAGACAGAGTCTTGCTCTGTAACCCAGGATAGAGTGCAATGGCGATCTCAGCTCACTGCAACCTCCGCCTCCCAGGTTCAAGCGATTCTCCCTGCCTCAGCCTCTGAGTAGCTGGGATTACAGGTGCCTGCCACCACGCTCGGCAAATTTTTTTTTTTTGAGACAGTCTTGCTCTGTGACCAGGCTAAGTGAGTGGTATGATCTCCACTGACTACAAACTCTGCCTCCCAGGTTCAAGTGATTCCTCTGCCTCAGCCTCCCGAGCAGCTGGGACTACAGGCACACACCACCATGCCTGGCTAATTTTTTGTATTTTAGTAGAGACAAGGTTTCACCATGTTGGCCAGGGTGGTCTCGATCTCTTGACCTCGTGATCCACCTGCCTCAGCCTCCCAAAGTGCTGGGATTACAGGCATGAGCCACTGCGCCTGGCCAATGCCTGGCTAATTTTTGTATTTTTAGTAGAGACAGGGTTTCATCACGTTGGCCAGGCTGGTCTCGAACACCTGACCTCAGGTGATCTGCACGCCTCAGCCTCCCAAAGTGCTGGGAGTATAGGATCAGTCAAGTTTTATCTCTATTTCACAAATGAGAGATAACAGGTTCAGAGACATCAAGTTACTTCTCAAGGGGTTTGACTAGTAAAAAGCAGAGTCATAGCTGAAATTGGAGTCTTCAGAATGCTGCTCCTATGTCATCTATCTTTATACCAACACAGTGACAATTTTGACAAAAGGAGACATCAAAAAGTTGATCATGGCTGGGTGTGGTGGCTCATACCTGTAACCCCAGCACTTTGGTAAGCCAAAGCAGGACAATCACTGGAGCCCAGGAGTTTGAGACCAATCTGGCCAACACAGTGAGAACCCCATCTCCATAAAAACTAAACAAAATTAGCTAGGCATGGTGGTGTGTGCATGTAGTCCCAGCTACTTAGGATGCTGAGATGGTGGATCGCTTGAGCCCAGGAGTTTGAGCCTGCAGTGAGCTTTGATCACGCCACTGCACTCCAGCCTGGGTGACAGAGCAAGATCCTGTCCTGAGGTTTAAAAAAAAAAAAAGCCTCATCATGAAGAATGATATAACCATTTGCTTGCCAGGTGTAAAGTATGGATTAGCCACATGCTTTAGGGAAAGATTCAATAAATCCAACAGCATTGTCTTCAAAATTTCAAGGTATCCCTTGGGTCTCTTTTAATTTGTGGTGGTTCTTTAAATATACCTTTCCCTCAAAATTGGCTCCCCTTCCTGGCTTACTTACTCCTTACCTGTGAAGGTATCACCATTCTCTACCACTCAAAATTTTGGTGTCATTGTTCTCTTTCTGAACTGTAAGTCCTATTGATTCTTCAAATTCTATTTTCCTAAATCTCCATTGTTGCAATACTATTTCAAGTTCTTATCGTTTACTAGAAAAATCTAACTCTTCTTCCTCTTTGACTAAACAAAATAGCTAAATTAACCTACTCAAAAAACTTGGAGTAGTTTCTTAATGAATAAAGAAAAAGAAAACCTTGAATCTTATTTTCAAGGTTCTTCTCAATTTAACCATTCTCAGTCATTTACATCATTCCAATCTTCACATTTAACTACAATTGCCCAATTTAATCTATCCCTAAAGCTAAATTATTCTACTGTTTCCTAAAAAAACTGTTGCTCACCTATTTCACTTCCATATCAGTCACTCATACAGTATACCTACCTTCTAATATTAGTAGGAATTTGTGTCGTATCTAGTTTCTCATGCCTTGGTCATCCCTCACTTGGACTAGTTCATTAATCTTCTAACTAGACAACTTGCTTTAAGCTTCTCCCCCTCCAATAATTTGTTCTACACAACACAACCAGACTTAGCTATCAAAAACTAAGATATTGGGTCACATTTCTACTTTAAAACCTTCAATAATAGTAATGGTGATGGCTACCATCAGTTGAGTATTTTCCATGTGCCAGGCCAGGCACTGTGGTACCTACTTTATATGCACAGTCTCTACTCTTCAAAACCCTATAAAAAGATTTTATCTGTAATCCCAGCACTTTGGGAGGCCGAGGTGGGCAGATTATGAGGTCAGGAGTTCAAGACCATACTGGCCAACACGGCGAAACCCTGTCTCTACCAAAAAATACAAAAATTAGCTGGGCATGGTGGCTTGTGCCTGTAATCCTAGCTGCTTGGGAGGCCGAGGTAGGAGAACTGCTTGAATGGGGACCCAGGAGGGGGAGGTTGCAGTGAGCTGAGATCACTGCATTATTTCAGCTTGGGCTACAGAGCGAGACTCCATCTCAAAAAAAAAAAAAAAAAGATTTTATTAGCTCCATTTTACAGATAAGAAAATTAAGACTTGGGGATGTTAAGTATCTTGTCCATGGTGAGACGGTTTATTTATTTATTTTTATTTTTTGAGACAGAGTCTCGCTCCGTCACCAGGTGCCAGGCTGGAGTGCAGTGGCATGATCTCAGCTCACTGCAACCTCCGCCTCCCGGGTTCAAGCAATTCTCCTGTCTCAGCCTCCCGAGTAGCTGGGACTACAGGCACGCGCCACCACGCCTAGCTAATTTTTTTATATTTTTAGTAGAGATGGGGTTTCACCATGTTGGCCAGGATGGTCTCAATCTCTTGACCTCATGATCCGCCCGCCTCGGCCTCTCAAAATGCTGGGATTACAGGCGTGAGCCACCATGCCTGGCCCTATTTTTTCCTTTTTGAGATGGAGTTTCACTCTTGTTGCCCAGGCTAGAGTGCAATAAGTACAATCTCAGCTCATTGCAACCTCTGTCTCCTGGGTTCAAGTGATTCTCCTGCCTCAGCCTCCTGAGTAGCTGGGATTACAGGCATGTACCACCACACCCAGCTAATTGTGAATTTTTAGTAGACACGGGGTTTCTCCATGTTGGTCATGCTGGTCTCGAACTCCCGATCTCAGGTGATCCGACCTCCTGGGCCTCCCAAAGTGCTGAGATTACAGGCTTGAGCCACGGTGCCCAGCATGAGAAGGTTATTAAATGGTCAAGCTAGGATTCAAACCCAGGCAGTCTGACTCCAGAGCTTGTGTTTTTAATCATCCAGGTACTATATATACTGCTATACTGCTTAATAGCTTAAGTTTTAGCTCCTCAACTTATAACACAAAAGATCCTTTCTAACTTCATTCCTGGCACTCCTTGCCAAGCACTTTACATACTTTTGCCATATATTTCATGCTTTTTTCAAACTCCATGTCTTTCTGCTTCTGTTTTTACTCTAGCCCCATTTTCTGTCTGTAGAAATTCTATTCATCCTTTAAAGACTACCTAGAAACATTATCCTCTCAGTAATGCTTTTCCTCAAAGATAGCCAATCCCTTCTTTATAGCTCCAGTAGCACTTTGTACCTAATTCATTACATTATTTATTTATTCTAGTGTCTCCTCCACTAGAATGCTGGCACTCCAACAGAATCTGTCTTACTTAATATCCTATTCACTTCTGTATCATCAGTGCCTAGCACAATGCCTAGTACAAAGCTAGTACTCAATAACTGTTGCACAAATAAATGGTCTCAATCCTCTACTTTAATCCTAATAATCCTTCAAGGCCCCTTTGCTTCTATACAAGTCCTTCCTAGACCATTCCAGTCCAGTCTCAACACTACCTCCTTTGAACTCAGACAACTTGCTGGCTCTTGCCAACTTACCTTGGCAATTATTAATTACATCTGTCCTTATGATATATAGTGTTAACTTTTCATGAATATTTACTTATTCATGAACCAAGACTGTATTTTATATTTTATACTTTTGTTGCTCTCCTACAGTTGTGTGATGTAACAGGCATTTAATAAATATTTGCTGGTCGGGTGCTATGGCTCACGCCTGTAATCCCAGCACTTTGGGAGGCTGAGGCCGGCGGATCACCTGAGGTCAGGAGTTCGAGACCAGCCTGACCAATATGGTAAAACCTTGTCTCTATTAAAAACACAAAAATTAGCCGGGCATGGTGGCGGGCGCCTGTAGTCCCAGCTACTTGGGAGGCTGAGACAGAAGAATTGCTTGAACCTGGGAGGCAGAGGTTGCAGTGAGCTGAGATCGCACCACTGCACTCCAGCCTGGATGACAGAGCAAGACTCCATCTCAATATACAAACAAATAAATAAATATCTGCTATTTGATGACTGTGATGTTCCAAAATAAATTTTACATGCCATACACAGATGCTCAATTCGTTTCTAGTTATATCATCTGTGTATAAAAAATTTTTATGGTGAAATGAAGTCATATGATTGGCACACTTTGTTTAATAAATCAAGGTTCTTTTTAACAAACTTTTCCTTACAACTCTTGCCAATTCATTCAATAACTCTCGAACCTGAAGCTTTTGTCTCACTACTGAGCAGCTGTATTTCCAACTTGGCATTTTCCTTTAAAGATAACTCGTTACCATAGTGTTCCCTCTCCCTCTCCCTCTCCCCCCATCCCGTCACACAATCACTCTTTTTTTCTCTCTCTCTGTTCCTTTGCTTTCACTAGGACACATGGTACTGAAGATTTATTTTATTTTTATTTTTTTGAAACGGAATGCTGTTCTGTCACCCAGGCTGGGGTGCAGTGGCACAATTTCAGCCCACTGCAGCCTCCACTTCCCAGGTTCAAGTGATTCTCCTGCTTCAGCCTCCCGAGTAGCTGAGATTACAGACACATGCCACCACATCCAGCTAATTTTTATATTTTTAGTAGAGATGAGGTTTCATCATGTTGGCCAGGCTGGTCTCTAACTCCTGATCTCAAGTGATTCTCCCACCTTGGCCTCCCAAAGTGCTGGGATTACAAGCATGAACCATTGCACCTGGCCTGAAAATTTATTTTAGTATGGTTAACAGTAA
Organism: Cheracebus regulus; assembly: GCA_963574635.1. Taxonomy (NCBI): domain Eukaryota; kingdom Metazoa; phylum Chordata; class Mammalia; order Primates; family Pitheciidae; genus Cheracebus; species Cheracebus regulus. Next base: position 27,820 of record CAUYQU010053247.1, read on the forward strand.
TGGGAATGGAAAGTAAAAGAAAAATAATTTCCAGGAGTTACCTTTTTACATAGATAAGTCCGCAAAGCACACTTTGTAAACAAAAATTAACATTCAAGCTGCTTTTATAATGAAATAGAACTAGCAAGAATCACTGAAGTAGCTATGTCGCACCAAGGCTATACGGATTATCTGAAAATCTGTAATGAAAATAAGTAATCTGACCAGGTGCGGTGGCTCATGCCTGTAATCCCAGCACTTTCGGAGGCTGAGGCAGGTGGATCACCTGAGGTCAGGAGTTTGAGACCAGCCTGACCAAAATGGAGAAATCCTGTCTCTACTAAAAATAGAAAATTAGCTGGGTGTGGTGGTGCATGCCTGTAATCCCAGCTATTAGGGAGGCTGAAGCAGGAGAATCACTTGAACTTAGGAGGCAGAGGTTGCAGTGAGTCAAGATCGTACCATTGCACTCCAGCCTGGGCAAGAAGGGTGAAACTCCAATTCAAAAATAAGTAAGAAATCCTCCTTAAAAAAAAAGGTACTGGAAAATACTTTTGCCAAATGACTTCAGATTTATAAGCAGGATAACTGCCAACAGAATCTAAATGGATCCTAAGGTTGCCAATCAGAAATACTTTAGCTTAAAAAAAAAAAGTGAAACACATAAACTTCAGCATTTTGGTTCAATCGGAAAGTCTGATAATTTGAGGTTAATATAACCCAGGAAATAAAACAATGTTAAGAAAATGAGTCACACTGTAAGTGCTAAAATGAACATAAACTCAATATTGACAATGCTCTCTAAGTAAAAAGGTGAATTTTTCTATTAATACTAACAGGCTTGATAATCTCAAAAGACAATCCAGTTTTACAAATCCAGAACCTGGTATACAAAGTAAAAAGGACATTTTTTTAAATATCTGAGGAAAAAAGGAGGTATCTGGTCAAGTAAACTTTGTGGGGAAGAGGAAAAGCAATATATATAAATTCAGGGTTTTGTGCTTTAATTACGTATACCCATGCTGATGTGGTAGGAAGACACACGAGCAGATATGATTAAATGTTTTTCCTAATTTATTTCCTTTTTCTTATTTCCAACATAGCTAAAGAATGCTTAACAGAATATAATTAAAAGGGTATATACCATCTCACTTAATCAGTTGGGTTATATTAACTTTCTTTCTTTTTTTTTTTTTTTGAGACAGAATCTTGAGGCTGGAGTGCAGTGGTGCAATCTCAGCTCATTGCAACCTCCGCCTCCCAGGTTCAAGCAAATCTCCTGCCTCAGTCTCATGAGGAGCTAGGATTACAGGCATGTGTCACCACGCCTGGCTAATTTTTGCATTTTTAGTAGAGACAAGGTGTCCCCATGTTGGTCAGGCTGGTCTCGAACTCCTGACCTTGTGATCCACCCACCTTGGCCTCCCAAGGTGCTGGGATTACAGGCGTGAGCCCCCGTGCCCAGCCTGACACTTAAATTGACTTGCTGAAGTTGACCAGCAACCCGACAAGGATAGGAACCTGAGTATGTCGGCTCCAAAGCTTGGTGTTCCTTCACCATGCCTGCAGTCCCAGGGATGGGGATTTGAATCTCGTTGCTCTTCTAAGTGTCTCTGGCTCTGGAGTCCCACAGTTGTCCTAAAGGAACTCTCAGCTATTTGGGTTGTTCTTCCCTAGCCTGCTTCAGGCTGATCTGAAAGACCCAATATTGACTCCTGAGGCTTAAAGAGTCCTAAGGAAGCTGAGACCTGGAACCTGCTTTAACCTGAGTGACCTAAGGAATCTTCTGTTCCCATCTTAACCTGAGCCAGAGAGAGAGACTTTGCCTGAGGACAGCATGGGTTACCAGCTCTCACTCCTGCCAGCCCGAGACTAACCGTGATAGCCTCAGGATGGGTTCAGCCTCTCTGTGCTGTCGTTTCACACCCATGGAACATTCATGCTCTGGGCAGAAGCATAGCTGAATCCTTGGGGCTGCTATGGTGGTGAGGGGTGGGTTGCAATGGCCAGGCTTAATTTGAATCTTGGGGGATTGGGGTGGGGCAGGTCTCCTGGCAGGTGTTACTGGGTTTCTGGGTGGTTTGAGGGTTGCAAGAAAGCACTAATAGCATTCATGATAGGGTCTTTGGGGGCTCCCAGGGCTCTGCCTCTGGCATGGCCTCTGCTGTAGAAGTGTAGCCCTGGTCACCCCCGAGGGGCGTAGGGTGGGGGCTCCAGCCCCAGTGGGTGGTGGAGGGTACCTGGTGGGCCTGTCTGTGCCAGGCAGAGGCCTCAGCTGAGCTTGCCCCTCCATCACAGTGGCTGATGTGCTGGTATACCTGGCGGATGACACGGTGGTGCCCCTGGCTGTGGAGAACCTGCCCTCACTCAGCGCCCATGAGCTGCACCGCGCTGTCCGCGAGGTCCTGCAGCTCCCAGACATCGCCCTGGATGTCTTCGCGCTCTGGCTGGTCTCCCCTCTGCTGGGTAAGGCTTGGCAGTGAGGAGCCCTGGCTGGAGGGTGGGAAGGGCACTGACCAGTACCAGAGGGAGGGGGCAGCATTCAGAGCCGCTGGCCACTGCTCATGGGGGATGGTGGAACTTGGGTGTGTCCTAAGCTGTCCACCCATCTGAGCACCTAGAGCCCTGAGAAGGCCCCGCTCCTGGCCCCGCTCTAGCCCCTGTCTCTCTTTCTGCTGGTGGTGGAGGAATGGCCACATCTGCCCTGCCTGGTCATGCTGGAGCTGGGTTGTCAGGGAACAGTACTGCAGGAGGGAGGGGGCCTTGTCTGCTGAGCATAACCTTTGCCACAACTTGGGTGGCGTTTGGGAGCCATGATTTCACCTTATCCTCAGGCCCAGGCCAGTCTTACAGATGAGCAAGTTGAGGTTGGGGTGGTGAGACCACTGCGAGGTAGGAGTAGGACAGACCCAGGCCTGAGTGCTTCCTGGCCAGCCTCTTCGAACTGTTCCTGTTCTTGGAGACAGGGAGGAGAGGGAACACAGTACAGGAAGCAGGCCCCTCTGACCCTGAGGCTCTTAGTGAGGGTGGGGAGGGTGAGAAGAGTAGGGACGTGACTTGCCTGGCTGGCCTCGTGACCACCCACATCCTGCCCTTTCAGGCTGAGATTGCAAGACGAAGGGACTTGGGGGCGGTGGCTCTCTAGACCCTCAGCCTGGGGTCCCTTGGTGAACAGGGCCTCTGAGCCTGCTGGTTCGCACAGGGGGGGCCAAGGGAGAGGCTGCCCCAGGTTGTTATTTAGTAAATCGGGTGGCGGCCGGCGTGTTTTCTTAGCTTACACATTCCCTTCGTTGTAGAGGAATGCAGGCAAGAAGTGGGTAACCAGTCCTGTTGAGGAAGTGCACAGGACAGCCTGGTCAGGCCCAAGGGGCCTCCAGAAGTTACTTCTTCTGAGGCTGCTGGTGGGGGGAGAAGGAGCATTCGGCCACCCATCCCCCACCCTCATCCTTCCCTCCACGTTCTCCCCTCTGCCAGTGGGAGCTTCCTGCTCAGCTGCTGCTGGGAGGCTCTTGCCCACCCTCTTCCTGCTGCCCTGGCTCCCCACGCCCAGCCCTGCCACCTCTCTTTCACCCCCGGGCTGCAGGTCAGGACTGTGGGCCCCTTGGTTTGTGTCTGAAAGCTGGGGGTGCAGTTCTGCCTGCCTTGGCCCCTGCTCTGCCTCGGGAAGCTCCCAGAGCCTTCGGGGCAGCCTGTCGCCTCCTTTCACCTCCTCCGCCCCCATCCCTCCTCACCACATTCCTGTTCCCCATGGCCCGCAGGAGACTGGAATGAATGTGAATGGGCTGCTTTGTCGCCTGTGCAGGAGGAGGGTGGCGGAAGACCCCAGCACAAAGTCAGCACCCACTCTGTTCCCAGGCTGGGTTCAGGGAAGCTGAAAGGCTACTTCAGCTATGACTTGGGCCCCCCAGAACCCTTGGCCTCCCCCACCCCTGATGGGGTAAAGCAGTGACAGATGCCCTTGGGCAGTGAGTGCCCTGCAAGGGCAGGGAGGGATGACATCTTCTGGAGCTGCCCTTCATGCCGGATGTTTTGGCAGGGCCTGGCCTTCATGCCATTGTCACTCTGCATGGAACAGGGCTCCAGGGACCTTCTGTTATCCATTTGGATAACAGCCTTCAGGCAGGAAGGCCCCCATCTGGAAGTCTGGGACTGCTGGAGTTCTGAAGACAGGAGTCTTTTGAGCTGCTGGGGCTTGGGGTTAAGGCTGGTCAGGGCTGGGCTGTAGGCAGGAGGAAGGGCATCCTTGTCTTCAGGGCATCCTGAGGCCCCATCTAGTCAGTTACTGCGCTCATTCCACAAGGACACACAAAGCTCGCTCAGGCCAAGTGGCATTCTAGATGCTGGGAATACAGGAGGGAAGACACTGGTGGTGTCCCCGCCCCAGGGAACTCGCCGTTAGAACTTTATTTTATTGATTTATTTTATTTTTAATTTTTTTGAGACAGAGTCTTGCTCTGTTGCCCAGGTTGGAGTGCACTGGGTGCAGTCTTTGCTCACTGCAACCCCGGCCTTGTGGGCTCAAGCGATTCTCCTGCCTCAGCCTCCTGAGTATCTAGGATAACAAGCAAGCCAACCCACACCCTGCTAATTTTTGTATTTTTATTAAAGAGTTTTACCATGTTGGCCAGGCTGGTCTTGAACTCCTGACCTTAAGTGATCCACCCACGTCAGCCTCCCAAAGTGCTGGGATTACAGGCATGAGCCATCACACCGGGCCACCACTGGAACTTTAGAGCCTAAAGTATCATGAAGGGAGGTTTAGGAAGCAGAACTCTGTTCCTGGTTTAGCCACTAACCCCTTGTAGCCTCAGGCAGTCACTGTGCCTTCCTGAGCTTCACTTTCTCTGCTGTGAAGTGGGTGATAGCCATGTCTTCTAGCCCTGACATCCTTTAAGTTGACATCCTTCCCAGACAGAGAGTGTGAGGACTCCATGAGGGGCTCAGTGGCCAAGTGAGGGAAGTTGATGGAGCCCTTTCTGGAGGGAGCGGGGAGGCAACTCTTGGGGGTAAATGGTGTTTCCCTACTGGAGGTGGTGGCAGATGGGTGGGGCCAAGGGTCTAGGTTGCAGATGAGGGCTGTGGAGCCTCTGGGAAATCTGGACCAGAAATGAGGGGACAAGAAAGGGCTGCAGAGACTGGATGCAGGGGTGGGTGGAAGGGCTGTGGGTGAGGGGGCCCATTTGGAGGCTGTGGCTGCTCTTTTGGGTTAAGATCAGGATCCAGGTGGAAGTCCCAGATGGCCCAAAGAGCAGAGACGAGGACCCCTGGCCTCAGGCCAGCAGGAGAGGCGATCAGCCATCAGTGGGGACCTCGGAAGGGTGGAGCGGGAGACGTGGATCGGGGGACGGGGGGCTCTTGAGGCTTGTAGCAAGCTCTGGCTTCTGCACCCCAGCGACAGACATCCCATTCATCTCTGGATGAACTTGGAAGTGACCTCACACATCTCAAAGGCAGAGACCCAGGTAGCCATTGTTTTTTGTTTGCTTGTTTTTGAGACAGAGTCTCACTCTGTCACCCAGGCTGGAGTGCAGTGGCACAATCTCTGCTCACTCCAACCTCCACCTCCCAGATTCAAGCAGTTCTCTGCCTCAGCCTCCCGAGTAGCTGGAATTACAGGCGCCCCACCCCCTACCCCGCCACCACACGTGGGGCTAATTTTTGTATTTTTAGTAGAGATGGGGTTTCACCATGTTAGCCAGGCTGATCTTGAACCCCTGACCTCATGATCCACCCACTTTGGCCTCCCAAAGTGCTAGGATTACAAGTGTGAGCCACCACGCCCAGCCTGGCCGTTGTTTTTTGGTGGGTGCTGGTGTGTGAGCTGAAAGGCTTTGTCCCTCCTGGCCTGAGGCATTGATCCTGGGTCCAGAGCAGTAGTGGCATGGAGCAGCCTGGAGTTTGAGGGGCTGGACTGGGTACACTTGGTCATTCTGCCAACCTGGTTAGGTCACTACACCCCAGGGATGCAGCAGTGGACAAGTCCTTAGCCCCTGTGGGTGGCAGCAGAGAGTCAGGTGGCGATCAGCCTGTGAAGGCAAGCAGGTATGGTACCATTAGGGCGGTTGAAAATTTTGAGGAGGGGCTGCCTTAGTTACGGGTCCAGGGAAGGTAGCCCTTGAACTAAGACCTGAGCCAGCCAGCCACGCGACAGATCTGGGGCAAAGGAGTCCAGGAAAAGGAGCAGCAAGCGCAGAGGCCCTGGCACAAGCAAGCCGGGGATGTGCCAGAGATACAAGAAGGCCAGGGTGGCAGGAGCAGAGCTGGAGAGGCAGTGAGAGAGGAGATGAGGTGGGAGGGCTGAGCAGGAGCTGGACTGTGTGTGGGCCACAGAGGTGCAGAGCTTGCAGGATGGAAGGTCAGCTGGAGCTCCTCGGAGGTGTCGGGGTAGGGTCTCACTAGGGGGAAGCCCAAGCTCTGCCAGGGGGAGGGCAAGGCAGCCCCTTGGGCCTCTGGGCCCCAGTTGCCAATTTCAGGTTCTACTTCCTGATGGCACTACGGGTCCCTCTGTGCCCTAGTGCCTTCCATTGGCCACAGCCTTCAGCTTCAGCTTGCCCTGGGGCTGCAGTGAACAATTAGTGGCTGGCTCTGTCTGGAGCCAGACCCCCGTCACTTGCTGTGTGACTATGGACAAGCAACTTGACCTCTCTGAGGCTCATTTGCTCTATGGGTGAAATGGAGGGTAGCGTTATTGCAGCAATAAATGCCTCTAGACCACTCAAAATGTCTCTGGACCCTTGGCACCTGCTCAGTTACTGTTGGTCGCAGCTGTCATCATGCTGTTGCTAATGGGTGGTGTGATGGGTGGGTGGGCAGCTGCTGGACTGGTTGGAAGCTGCGTGGTGGGAGGCCGCGTGGTGGGAGGCTGCTGTGTGGTGGAAGGCCACGGGATGGGAGGCCGCTGCGTGGTGGGAGGCCACGTGGTGGGAGGCTGCTGTGTGGTGGGAGGCCACGTGGTGGGAGGCTGCAGGGTGGGAGGCTGCATGGGCCACTTCCTCTCTCATCCTGCAGAGGTGCAGCTGAAACCCAAGCACCAGCCCTACAAGCTGGGACGCCAGTGGCCGGAGCTGCTGCTGCGCTTCACCAGCGCCCCAGATGACGACGTGGCCATGGGTCAGTGCTGCTGCCTGCCTGTCCTTGCCTTGGGAACCCCTGAGTCTGCAGCTCTGGCTCCCAGCCCAGCCAGGGCCCTGCAGCAAGGAACTGCCCCAGCTAAGGGACAGGGCCTGCATCTCCCCGAGGCTCCGTCAGCTGCCCCGGCAGGGGAGGAAGGGGTCCCTGAGAGAAGCCTCAGTGAGGGATGGGCTGGGAGCCGCCAGGGCACATTGGGATGAGCTGTGCACCCGACCCTCTGCACGGCCCTCAGGTTTTCTCAGCTGTGGTGGGTGAGGTTGGGGGCTCGGGCCAGGGCTGGGGCCAGTCAGGGAGAGGAGAGGACTAAGCAGAATGGGGAGGCCTGGCAGTGACTCAGCCTCTCTCCCCAGATGAGCCTTTCCTGCAATTCCGAAGGAACGTGTTCTTCCCAAAGCGGCGGGAGCTCCAGGTGAGCCAGGAGCCCAGGCGGTCCCACCAGGCCCGGCCCCTTGCGCCCCGCTTCCCTGTCCCTAGACCCCTGGACATTCACATCTTGCCCCAGCCCAGCTGAGCAGCTCTCCCTGCCACCCCGGCCTGCAGGTCCACGACGAAGAGGTCCTGCGGCTCCTGTACGAGGAGGCCAAGGGCAACGTGCTGGCCGCGCGGTACCCGTGCGACGTGGAGGACTGCGAGGCACTGGGGGCCCTGGTGTGCCGTGTGCAGCTCGGGCCTTACCAGCCCGGCCAGCCCGCCGCCTGCGCCCTGAGGTGAGGGCCTGTGTGACCCGAGGCGGGGACGCTGGTGGGAGTTTGTCCTCGGAATCCAACTTACAAGCAGTCTTAGGTCTCGCAGGGGGCCGAGGGCAGGGGCCGGGTCCTGGAGTCAGGAGGCCTCAGCCCCACATGCTTGCTCTGGCCCTAGGCAGTTGCTCTGCCCCTTGGCCTCCTTTTTTTCTTTTTTTTTTTTTTTGAGACCGAGTCTCACTCTGTCGCAAGGATGGAGTTCATTGGCGAGATCTCGGCTTACTGCAACCTCCACCTCCCCCTCAGCCTCCTTTTCCTCACCTGCCCTGGGCAGGAGCCTTGGGTGAAGTCTGGGAGAGGAATCTGCAGCTCTGGGGCCCTGCCTCCGGCCGAGGTCAAGGGAGCTGGGTTTTGGAGTCACAGCTAGGGACCAACCAGACACTGACCCTTTGTCATTAGTAACAGTCCAGTTCCAGATTCCTGGGATGCTCCCCAGGCAGTCACACGCCGGCCGTCCACCTCCTAGCCCTCTTGAGAAACCAAGCTCTCTGCTCTGTAAATTAGCAGGGCCTTGGTGAGGATTGAGTCTGCCCTGCCAAAGTTCCAGCCGGTCTCTGGCCTCCATAGAGGATTATCCCGAGGTTTAGAAAGAATTCTAGTGAAGGTGGGCTTGAGTCCAGCCTGACCCTAGCCAGGGCTCTCTGCACCCTAACCCTGCAACATGTGGGTGTCAGGAGAGAAATGTGGAGACAAGGACCCTCCACTGACAGCTGGAGCCTGGCAGGAATCACCCCCACATTCAGTCAAGACTGAGGGCTCCCAGCTGAGCTGGCCCAAGGCTGGTGGCCATGGGGTCCTGGCCCTTGTGCTGGGCATGTCTGTTCTTCTCCCTGTCTGTTCAGCAGGTGACAGCTGAACCAGCTTAAACTGTTGGGATGCAAGGGTACCATGTCACCTCATGGAACAGACAAATCCAGGGTGGTTGATGTGCCCTGGGCCAAGCTCTGCAGTGGCTCTGGCCGAGCTCCCAGACCCCCCTCACTTCCCTTGCCCAGCCCTGCGTCTTCTGGGCCAGCTCACATGTGTGGGCGCTTGCCTTGTGGCCAGGTGGCTGCCACAGTTGTGTGGCAGGAAGGCGCACTCTCATCCCTTACCCGACCTCAGCCCTCAACTCACTCTGATGGCCGGAGTGTGATCCCAGCCCACCCACAGGGAACATGTTCAGCAGCCAGGCCACTGATCAGCTGCCACCCCTGGGTCCCTCATCAACCTGGAGGAGAGTGGGGAAGGCTGGATTTCCACATGACAAGTGGGAGGTGTTGCCAGAAAAAGGGATGTGAGGGGATAGATGGCAGATGCCCACGGCAGCCCCGAGAAGGGTGGACAGCCCCAGAGACCCCTCCTCATGGCCCCCTTGGGCCTGCAAGTGTCTTGCCTAGGCCCTTCTGCCATGGTAGCTCATGGTGTCTGATGCTCCAGAAACCACAGCAGGGACCCCTCCCCTCTTCAGTGAAAAAGATACTGCAGTGAGGTCTGTTCAACACTTACCTCATGCTGGGCGCGGGCTGGTGTCCTTGTGCTCGAGGACAGATGTGCTCTCGTTTCACACACAGGGAAATGGAGCCTCAAAGGCCTCAAAGACTGAGCACTTAGGCCGGGCACAGTAGCTCATGCCTGTAATCCCAGCACTTTGGGGGGCCGGGGGGGGCGGATCACTTGAGGTCAGGAGTTCGAGACCAGCCTGGCCAACACAGTGAAACCCTGTCTCTACTAAAATACAAAAGGTAGGCAGGTGTGGTGGCACGCACCTGTAATCCCAGCTGTTTGGGAGGCTGAGGCAGGAGAGCCAGCCCGGGAGGTGGAGGTTGCAGTGAGCCAAGCAGGTACAGGACAGGAGGTGCCTCTCACTGGCTCACCGGCTGTGCAGTTGCTCACAGCAGAGGCAGACAGGCTGGCCCCGGAGTCTGCTCTGCAGAGAGGAGCCACTGCACTCCAGCCTGGGCGAGAGAGTGAGACTCTGTCTTAAAAAAGGACTGAGCTATCTGCCCGCAGCTTATCTGAATGGCTGGTCCACAGCCCACATAGCACCCGCTGCCTGAGGCGGGGAACTAGCTGCGGTTATGCCAGGGTCTCTCCTGCTTTGTGGCAGGGGGGAGATGCCTTTTCTTTTGTGAGCCTGTGCTGGCTGTAGGTTTGCGTTTTCACATTTTTTTTCTGGCAGAACAAAGCATTGAGAGCATTAAGACCCCTGCACCAGTTTTGGTTATAAAAGTTCCACTGGTTCAGAAATCCTACCTCTCCTGAGTTGGTGACAGAGACGTTGCTCTGAAACTGCCGCTGCAGTCTGATTCCAGATGAATGGGGGCTCTTTGCTCGGCCTCCAGATCCTCCTTCAGCCTCTCGCCTCGGCTGTGAGCTGCAGACCTGGGCCTGTGTCCTGGGTCTCCTGCACTTGCCTGGCTGCCCTGTGTGTCTGTATGCCCTCACAGGTTGGGGTGGGGGGACCTCTGGAGTGCCGGGTGTGCTGCAGGTGCTCAGGGTGGTGGTTCCTTCCCTTCTGGGGGTGCAGAAGGGCCTGGTGACTCCCTGTGACTGTTCCTTCGGCTCCTGTGAGTTTCCTGGGTGAGCACATGGTAGCCAACCAGGCAGGAGGCAGGAAGGGTTGGGAGACAGGACCAGGCCCTGCAGGGGCCCTTGGTGTAGATGGGGCTGCAGTGCGGAGGCTGCTGGCTGAGGCAGGACTGGTGGGAAGTATGGGAAGGTGGGGCCTGGGTTCGTTTTCCTGGCTGGACGTGCAGGCATCTGGAGCCGCAGGATGAGCCTCTGGCTTTAGACGGTGACCTGGGTCAGATAGGCAGAGGGATAGCCCCAGGTAGGCCTCATAGGGAGCCCTATCACCATCCTGGGCCTGCCCTTAGAGAGCTTGTCATGTTTTAGGACCGGGAGAGCTCACCTGGGACAGGTGGGGGCTTCACCATCTCACTCTGTGGAGGAAGCAGGCTCAAGACAGGAGGTGCCTGTCACCAGCTGTCCAACTGTTGGTGGCAGAGGTAGACAGGCTGACCCTGGAGTCTGTCCTTCAGAGAGGGGCCAGGAACTGAACCCCCTCTGTGTGGTGCCTGGGTCTCCCCTCCTGGGCTCCTGACCTGGCCTCTGACTTGGAAGTAGCTGTGTGTCCGCTTCCTCCAGGCAACCCTGCTTCCCCTGCCCTCCCCCATGAGCCTGGCCCCTCTGGCTGGGCCACTAGCACCTGTCTCTTTCTTCCTCCACAGGGAGAAGCTGGACTCCTTCCTCCCTGCCCACCTCTGTAAGCGGGGCCAGGGTCTCTTTGCTGCCTTCCGGGGCCGCGGGGCCAGGGCTGGGCCAGGCGAGCAGGGCTTGCTGAATGCCTACCGCCAAGTGCAGGAGGCCAGCAGCGATGATGGGTGTGAGGCCACCCTGGGCACCCACTACCGCACCTACCTCCTCAAGTGCCATGAGCTGCCCTTCTACGGGTGAGAGCCACAGCCCTGTGGCGCCCCCACCCCCGCAGACCCTCCCTGGGCTCTGTTAGCACAGCTGCCAGTAAGGCCGCCCCTGCCCCTGCTCAGCTGTGTCCCCATGAAGTGGTGTCTTGTCACAAGCACCTCAGGCCCCTCCAACCCAAGCTGGGCACCTGCCCTCCTCCACTTCCTCCTGTAGAGGGCTGGGACACTTTGAATGGATTCTCTCCTACCTGGCACAGCAGTCACCTGCTCACTGGCCCGGCCAACCTCGCCTTCAGCCAGCTGTCTTTGTCACGTAGTTGGTGTCTAACAAACAGTTCTGCGCACCCTCCCTGGGCACCGGAGGTCCCTCTGAGCCAAAGACACCATGCCCCTGCCTGGTGAAGCTGACGTTCTAGTGGAGAGAGACGAGAACACGGAGGTTGAGGAGAGCCTGCCAGTGGGCACGGGCAGCAGCCGGGAGACCAGAGGGTGGGGTGTGGCGTGGGCCCTGTGGTCAGAACAGGTGAGATGGTCAGATGCGGGACATTCTGAAGGCAGAGTGACGGGATTTGCCAGATGAATGTGCGGTGGACGAAGTGAAGGAGAGGAGGCAGAGAGGACTTGCCTGAGTACCTGGCAAATGGCGTTAACCATCGACTGAGCTGGGGCAGTGCTGTGGATCGGTGAGGGCAAATTCAGGAATTTGGTTTTTTGTTTTTGTTTTGAGACAGGGTCTCGCTCTGTCACCCAGGCTGGAATGCAGTGGCACAGTCGTAACTCACTGCAGACTCGACCGCCTGGGCTCAAGTAAGCCTCCTGAGTAGCTGGGACCACAGGCGCGCACCACCATACCTGGTTAATTTTTTTTTTTTTTTGAGACAGCATTTCACTCATTGCCCAGGCTGGAGGGCAGTGGCATGATCTCAGCTCACTGCAACCTCTGCCTCCCAGGTTCAAGCGATTCTCCTGCCTCAGCCTCCCAGGTAGCTGGGACTACAGGCACACACCACTGTGCCTGGCTAATTTTTGTATTTTTAGTAGAGATGAGGTTTCACCATGTTGGCTAGGCTGGTCTTGAACTCCTAACCTCAGGTAATCCGACTGTCTTGGCCTCCCAAAGTGCTGGGATTATAGGTGTGAGCCACTGCGCCTGGCCACACCTGGCTAATTTTTGTATCTTTTGTAGAGACAAGGTTTTGCCTGTTGGCCAGGCTGGTCCGGAACTCCTGGGCTCAAGTGATCCTCCCGCCTCGGCCTCCCACAGCACTAGGATTATAGGTGTGAGCCACTATGCCCAGCTGGGAGCTTGCTTCGGACACGTTGATTTTGAGATGCTTGTTAGACGCCCCACTGGCGGCTTCGTGTGGGCATCTGGTCTCTCATGCAGTCTGAACTGGAGCTCGTGTTTGGTGACTCGTATGCATATGGAAGGCACTTGAAGCCTGGAGAGACGCCAGAAGGCGAGTGTGGGCTGGGTGAGGAGGGGCCCTGGAGAAAGGCAGGAGGGCTCCACTGCAGCAGCTCCAACCGCACGTCCCACTTGTCCTCCTGGCAGCTGGTGATGGACGGGCTCCAGTCTGGTGGGCAAGCGTGAGCACAGCCCTGCTGTAAAATGGTGTCAAGAAACGGGTCTTGTAGTGGTTTTGACCCGGGGCGGGGTGATAGCCCACATGTGCTAACAGTGATCCAGCAGCCAACCGGCAGCCCTCTCCTGGCTGCTTCGGTTTCCTCAGTGAAATCGGACGGCTGGCCATCAGCTGAGCCTGGGGGGCAGAAGTCTTCCAGAAGAGGCTGGAGTGGGACAGCCCCAGGAATTCAAGGTGGCCCATGCTGGTTTCCAGCCCTGTCCCGCTGCATAGGGAGAATGGCTTTAAGTTGGGCTGTGGCTTGGTGGGTGGCGAAGGCGAGGGTGAGCCCGAGGGACAAGAGAGGGCGAGGCTGCAGGAGGGACAGGCGGCAGCTCTTCTCAGTTTTGAACCCTGGGACCAGCGCCCTCACCTCTTCATGCTTCCGAGGAGGTCCCTGCTGCTGAAAGGTCTCTGCCCCGGACAGTGGTCAGCAGGCTTTCCTGCCACCTCCAGCAGCCCTGGCCCCCAGCCCAAGTGCCAAGCGCACATGAGTGACTGCCCTGCACCTGGGGCCAGACGCTTCCCTCCACCTGCAGCGCCCGCCCTTCTCTGTGCCATCAGGCCCTTCTCCCTCCAGTTGTGCACCACCAGCTCAGCTGCTGCCTCCCCCACAAGCCTCCCCTCACCTCCATTTCCCCCTTCCCTGTGGTGGGTTTCAGTCACCCAAACAGCAGAAGCTACATAGCAGAAGCTTCTCAGGGCCCAGGTCAGGGCCTAAAGCAGTCTCCCTAAGCATTGCTGGTGCCAGCCAGAGGCTGACCCCAGTCCCCTCCCCAGGTGTGCCTTCTTCCATGGCGAAGTTGACAAGCCAGCCCCGGGCTTTTTGCACCGGGGTGGGCGCAAGCCAGTTTCTGTGGCCATCAGTCTGGAAGGCGTACACGTCATCGACAGCAGAGAGAAGGTATTGCCCCCAGCTCCTCTGGGGTGGAGAGGTTGGGAGGGGGTCCTGACCGAAGCCTAGCTGGTTTCCCTGGGCCTGTGGGGCCTGGGGGCAAGATGGGTGGACTGTCTAGGAGGGACCCTGCCTCCCTCGGACATTCTTGTAGCCCCTGAGGGTGTTCCTGGGTCCTCTTGCCCAGCATGCTCGGCTGCGGGGTGGCCGGGGCAGGGGAGGCTGCAGCTGGCATTTCCACCTCTGAGTGGAGGAAGGGCCCACTGCTCTGCCTGGCTAATAGCTAGAGAATGGCCTGGGGCTCCAGAAGACCCCGCAATGGGCGGCCCTCTTGGACTGACCACGCCCTCTTCTCCATGCATCTGGTGGCCAGCCCTGGGTACAGGGCCACATCAGCAGCCAGCCCCATAGGGCAGATTCCCTGTCTCTGGGCAGAAATTCACTCCTAAGCCAGCAGAAGAGTTTTGCCTGGCTTCTGGTTGTCCCAGAAGAGGGACCTCAGCTCCTCCTGCCATCTGTGCCCTGGGAGGCGGGGCCCAGCTCAGCCTCAAGCTATATGCCACCCCCTGACCTCATAGAAGAGATTCCCCTCCTCCCGACGTGCCTTCCCAGCTGTCAGGAGCTTGGCCCGCTGGTGGGACTGTTGTAGAAGTGGGGATCTCAGTCTCCCTGGACCATAGCCCCAGGAGGCTCTGATGAAAGCTGAGGCTCCTCTCCTTAGAGAAATACACGAAAGAATGTACACTTGGCCTTGGAGAGGCACACGCCCAGCCAGGTGTCCCCTCCTGGTGGTGCCTGAGTAGGACGGTGGGGGGAGCAGGCCTCTGCCCAGGGGTCAAGCCTGACTCTGCATCTACTGCTGGCCAGCACGTCCTGCTGGGCCTGCGCTTCCAGGAGCTGTCGTGGGACCACACCTCCCCCGAGGAGGAGGAGCCCATCTTGTGGCTGGAGTTCGATGGGGAGAGTGAGGGCACACCTGTCAACAAGCTCCTCAAGATCTACTCCAAGCAGGTAGCGTGGGCGGTGTCCGTACACGGGTGGGGAGGCTGCGCCCCGTTGCCCCGGGTTCCAGGCTGGCGGGGAAGGAGGTGAGAAGCTGCCTTGGGCCTGAGGATGAAGGCAGCCTGGGCACAAGGGGTGCCTGCCTCCTGCAGACCCAGAGCCGCCCTGGGAGGTCAGGAGGCCTGGTCTCAACAAACAGCTGCCAGTGGCGTGGCAGCTGCAGGGGGGTTGGGCAGCTGTTTGTTGAGGGCCTGCCCAGTGCTTTGAGACCAGCCTTCATCTTCCGTTCCTGTCCCCAAGGCCGGTGCTGTTGTGACCCTGCTCACAGTCACCTGCGGTGGGCGGGAAGCATTCGGCCCCTCCAAGCCTGTGTTTGATTTTCCCCTTCATTCAGTGAATGAAAATCATTCAGTGAAAATCAATTGGCTGTGCATGTGTGGGTCTGTTTCTGGATTCTCTCTTCTAAACCATTGACCTACGTGTATCTTTGACTAATAATCACACTACATATTGATTTTTGAACCTTTATAATAAGTCTTGCAATCAGGTAGTGTGATGTCCAGAACTTTGTTCTTTTCAAAATTGTTTCAGCTATTCCAGTCCCTTTGCATTTCCATGTAAGCATTAGAATCAGCTTGATTTCCAACACTCCTCCACTCGTACCCCCCAAAACAAGGCTGCCTAGGATTTTCATCGAGATTGCACTGATTACTTTGGAGGTGATTGACTGCTTAAGTCTTCCAGTCCATTTATTTCTATATCTCCATTTATTTGTCTTTGATTTCTTTCATTAACATTTTAATTTTCAGCATACAAAGCTTGTGCATCTTTTGTTAAGATTTATCCCTGTTTCTTTTCTTTTGGTGTTACTATAAATGGGACTGTTTTTAATTTCAATTTCCAATTGATCATTTCCTTATATAGAAATACAATTGTTTTTTATGAAACAGAGTCTCGCTCTGTCACACAGGCTGGAGTGCAGGGGTGCAGTCATACCTCACTGCATCTTCCACCTCCTGGGTTCAAATGATTCTCCCCAGCCACAAGGAGGTGTGCACCACCATGCTGGGGTAATTTGATTTTATTTCATTTCAGTTGATTTCATTGATTTTTTGATTTGATAGTCTCACTATGTTGCCCATGCTAATCTGGAACTCTTGGGCTCCAGTGATTCTCCCACCTTGGCCTCTCAAAATGCTGGGATTACAGGCGTGAGCCCTGTGCCTGCCTTGGACTTTTTTCTATTGTTTTTTTTTTTTTTTTTTGAGATGGAGTGTCGATCTGTCACTCAGGCTGGAGTACAATGGCGCGATCTCAGCTCACTGCATCCTCTACCTCCCAGGTTCAAGCAAGTCTCTCGCCTCAGCCTCCACTCAGGAGCTGAGATTAAAGGTGCCTGCAACCACGCCCAGCTGATTTTTGTAGTTTTAGTAGAGTTGGGGTTTCACCATGTTGGCCAGGCTGGTCTAGAACTCCTCACCTCAGGTGATCCGCCTGCCTCAGCCTCTCAAAGTGCTGAGATTACAGGCATGAGCCACCATGCCCGGCCTGGCCTGGGACTTTCTATGTGGACAGTCCTGTAGTCTGTGAGTGGTCTGTGAGCTGGGTCTCACTTTCCAATCCATGTGCCTCTTGCTTGCCTTGCTGACAGTGCTTCTGACCCGCAGCATAGGATGGATACATGTGAGCAGGCATCCCTAACGCCCCTGGCCTGAGAGAGAATGTTGTCTTTCACTGAATGAGTGCAATTCAGCTGTGGATTCTTCCGAGATGCGCTTTATCAGGTTGAGGAAGCTCCCTTCTGACCCTGGCTTGCTGAGTTTAGTCTTGGACAGATGTTCCGTGGAGCTTCCTTTTTCAGCTGCATTTTAACAGCGAGCTCCCTGAGCCTCAGAGACATCTTGCTGTGCAGGAGTTTTTGTTGTAGGGAACTTAGAGGGCTTTCCTGTTGTGGTTGCAGCTGGGGACTCTCTGTCCCTACCCACCGGCTGCTGTCCCCTCACCAGCCCACTGCCCTTTGGCTGGTGGCGTCCAGTTGTTGAGCAGAGGAGGGCAGGTGGACTGAGCTTCGGGGGCAGGGAGGGTAGAGAGCCCACCAGGCCTCTGCTCTTCCTTCTGGGGTGGGCAGCAGTGCCCCCTTCTCCCCCAGAGGGGTTGGAGCTGCCCTGTGGAAAGGCAGGAGCCAGGCCAGTCTCCGTAGGGCCACTCCCAGCGCCTGACCCAGCCCTACGAGTCAGGAGTACAGGTGGGCATTCCTGTCCAAGTGTCCTCACCTTATCCCGGGCCCACAGCAGCACCTGGCACATGGGAGGCACTCAGGAAATACCTGTGTCCTGACTCGGGGCGCCACCCTCTTGACACCCTCTGTCTGCGACTCCCTCAGACCCTGAGGGCCCTGTCCTTGGTGCCCAGCTGTGCCCGCTGGCACCTGGCCACTGTCAGTGTGCCTCATGCTTCACACCTGTTGAACAGGAGTCACTTTTGAAGAATGTGCTGGCGGGGAGCCGCCTGCCCCTGCCCTGGGGACAGTGCCATTGTGCCCCTTCCTCCTGGCTGCAGGTTTTCCTCCCAGCCAGCACCACTCCTTTTTGCCCCACGTCCTCCCCTCTTCGTCCTCTCTGCAGCGCCAGGCTTCCTTCTCCCTGCCTTCCCCACCTGATTCTGCCCGTGGAGTCCGCCTTCCTGGGCTGTACCTTCTGACTAGAATGTTCTTTCCCACCCGACCTCTCAGACCTAGGGACCCCTCATCCACCAGGACTCACCTTCACAATCACCCAAGCGGGACACCTCCCCTGCCTCCCCCCTCCCTCCCTCCTGAGTGGTATGTGTCCCCTCGCCTGCCTCCCCCACCAGAGAGCAGAGCTCATTTCAGGCTCTGCAGCAGCCGTGGAAGGGGCCTGGCCAGGCCTCACACCGGCCCCTCTTCCCCAGGCCGAACTGATGAGCAGCCTCATTGAGTACTGCATCGAACTGAGCCAGGCTGCAGAGCCTGCAGGCCCCCAGGACAGTGCGGCTGGCCCACCCTCAGACCCCGGCTCCTCGCCGGCTCCTGTTCAGCGCCCCAAGCTGCGGAGGCAGGGCAGTGTGGTGTGTAGCCGGATCCAGCATCTCTCCACCATCGACTACGTGGAGGACGGTAAGCTGCCCTTCTGTGCATGTGCACACACAATCACAACCGTACACACACAGGCCAGGGAGTTCCTGAGGGCAGGGCATTGCAGAGCAGCTCCAGACCCAGTGTGAGCTGGCCTCCATCTCAGGACCCGGCTGAGAGCAGGGTGCCCAGGCCTTGGCCGTAGTGGCCTTTCTGTCCCTTCTCACTGCTGCATCATAGATGCGTTCTGCAGCATTGTCCAGAATGTGATCCTGGAAACTACTCACCATCTGTATTAAAGTGTTGGGTAGGCCGGGCACAGTGGCTCATGCCTGTAATCCCAGCACTTTGGAAGGCTGGGAGGATCACCTGAGGTCAGACGTTCAAGACCAAGCTGGCCAACATGGTAAAACCTCGTCTCTACTAAAAACAAAAATAATTAGCCAAGTGTGTGGCAGGTGACTGTAATCCAAGCTACTTGGGAGGCTGAGGCAGAAGAATCGCTTGAACCCAGAGGCAGAGGTTTCAGTGAATCAAGATCGCCTCATTGCACTCCAGCCTAGGAGATGGAGCAAGACTCCATCTCAAAAAAATAAACAAAATAAAATGTTGGGTAACTCACTGCTGTGACCACATCCTGGGGTGTTCAGTGCAGCTGGTAAAAATGCAGTGCACAGGCCGGGTGCAATGGCTCACACCTGTAATCCCAGCACCTTGGGAGGCCAAGACAACGAGGATCGCTTGAGCCAGGAGTTCAGGACAAGCCTGGACAACATAGCGAGACCAGGTCTCTACAAAATAGACTTAAAATTAGCTGAGTGTGGTGACATTTGCCTGTAGTCTCACCTACTTGGGAGGCTGATGAGGCAGGAGTATCTCTTGAGCCCGGGAGTTGAAGGTCTGCAGTGAGCTACGATTGCACCACTGCACTCCAGCCTGGGTGACAACAATGAGACCCTATTTTTAAAAAGAAATACCCTACGCCAGGCACGGTGGCTCATGCCTGTAATCCCAGCATTTTGGTAGGCCACAGCAGGTGGATCACCTGAGGTCAGGAATTTGAGACCAGCCTGACCAACATGAAGAAACCCCATCTCTACTAAAAATACAAAATTAGCCGGGCATGGTGGCGCATGCCTGTAATCCCAGCTACTCGGAAGGCTGAGGCAGGAGAATTGCTTGAACCTGGGAGGCAGAGGTTGCGGTGAGCAAAGATCGTGCCATTACACTCCAGCCTGGGCAACAAGAGCAAAACTCTGTCTCCAAAAAAAAAAAAAAAAACAACAGAGTTACACTCTGGTGCCCAGGCTGGAGTGCAGTGGCCTAGTCATGGCTCACTGCAGCTGCTCTAGCAATCCTCCTTCCACAGTCTCCCGAGTAGGTGGAACTACAGGCATGAGCCACCACTCCCAGCTAATTTTTAAATTTTTTGTAGAGACAGCATCTCACTACGTTGCCAGGTCTCAAACTCCTCAAATAATCCTCCTACGTCGGCCTCCCTAAGTGCTGGGATTACAGATGTGAGCACTGTGCCCAGCGAATGTGCTGATTTTCAAGAGGTTTTTCATACTTGCCACAACCTTTCAGAGAGGTTGTGCCCAGGTGTACCCTTCCCAGCAGAGAAGATGGCATCTGCCTCCCATGCCCTCATCCACAATGGGTGTAATCATTCCAAACCAGAGGGGACCTGTTTGAGCTGGTGTTTGAACACAGTGAGATTGGAATTTTTTTTTTTTTTTTGGTTGGTTTCTTGTTTTGAGACAGCATTTTGCTCTTGTTGCCCAGGCTGGAGTGCAGTGGCACGATCTCAGCTCACCAAAACCTCTGCCTACGGGGTTCAAGCGATTCTCCTGCCTGTTGGTCAGGCTGGTCTCAAACTCCCAGCCTCAGATGATACACCCACCTTGGCCTCCCAAAGTGCTGGGATTACAGGCGTGAGCCACTGTGCCCAGCCAAGATTGGAAATTTTTATGTGCTTGATCATATTTAGATTTACTTCCTGAATTACTGATGGTTTCTTTTGCCAGTTTTTCTTCTGTTGCTTGACTTTTTTAAATTAACATTTTGGCAGGTGAGATGGCTATAATCCCAGCACTTTGGGAGGCTGAGGCAGGCAGAGTGTGCTTGAGTCCAGGAGTCCAAGACCAGCCTGCGTAACGTCACACTTCTCTGGGTGCAATGTAGCAAGACCCCATCTCTATTTAAAAGATTAGCAGGCCATGGTGGTGCACGCCTGAAGTGCACGCCCAGCTAGTTGGAAGGCTGAGATGGGAGGATCACCTGAGCCCAGAAGGTCAAGTCTTCAGTGAGTTATGATCACACCACTGCAGTCTAGCCTGGGTGACAGAGTGAGACCCTGTCTCAAATAATAATAATGTCTTGGCCAGGCACAGTGGCTCACACCTGTAATCTCACTACTTTGAGAGACTGAGGCGGGAGGCTTACTTGACCCCAGGAGTTCAAGACCAACCTGGACAATCAAGCAAAACCTTGTCTCTGCACAAACTAAAAAAATTACCCATGGCTCACACCTGTAGTCCCAGCCACTGAGGATGCTTAGGAGGGAAGGCTGCAGTGAGCCATGATTGCAGCACTGCACTCCAGCCTAAGCAACAGAGCCTGTCTCAAAAAAAGAACAAAGGTTGAGTGCAGTGGCTCATACCTGTAATCCCAGCACTTTGGAGGCTGAGGCAGGTGAATCACAAGGTCAGGAGTTTGAGATCAGCCCAGCCAATATGGTGAAAATACAAAATTAGCTGGTTGTGGTGGTGCGCGCCTGTAGTCCCAGCTACTCCGGAGGCTGAGGCTTGAATCGCTTGAACCCGGGAGGCAGAGGTTGCAGTGAGCTGAGATCACACCATTGCATGCAGCCTGGGCAACTGAGCAAGACTCTGTCTCAAAACAAACAAAAAAAACCCACTAACATCTTACAGCAGTATGGTATCTTTGTTTTAATTAGCGACCCAGTATTGTATTATTAGCCAAAATGCCCACCTTATTCCAATTTCTGTAGTGTTTTCCCCATGTCCTTCTGTGCCAGGATCCCAGCAGGACCCCACACTGCATTTAGTTGTCCGTCTCCCCAGGCTTCTCTTGGCTATGACAGACATCCCTTGTTTGTGATGGCCTTAGGTTGGCAGCATTAGAGGGCACTGGTCAGGTATACCGCAGCATGCTGAGCAGGGCTGAGGCTCACATGAGGAGCTCACATGACCAGGCTCCTGAAGGAGCTGTCTCGATGCAGCCAGAACCTGGCTTCCTGGGCCTGGGCCCCCTCACGTGGGGCCAGCCTCTCTGCTGAGTGTGCCCTCCCGTTCCCTCGCAGGCAAGGGGATCAGGCGAGTGAAGCCGAAGCGCACCACGTCCTTCTTCAGCCGGCAGCTGTCCTTGGGCCAGGGGAGCTACACCGTGGTGCAGACTGGTGACAGCCTGGAGCAGGGCTGAGGACACTGCGCCGGGCAGGAGGGAGGGCACCTGGGAGCCCTGGCCCGGCACTGTCCTTCTGAGGGGCAGGGGCCGGCTGCAGCAGTCTCATGGGTCACACATATGGGGGTTGACCTCAGCACTCAGGGTCTACAGATTCCTCAGACCACAGAGAAGTAACTTCTGGGCCCCGCTATCTCAGGACCATCCGATCAGACTCCAGCTGCCACTCTTGCCCAAAGACGTGCCTTTGTGCCCACTTCAAGTGTCCTCTATTCTGAAGTGCCCAGTGGCAGCTCCAGTGGCAGAGAACCAAGGATTGAGGCTTGGGACCTGAAGGTCCAGTGTGTGCCTTCAGCTTCTTCCCCGGACTTGGGTGACCACATCCCCACCTTCCTCCTGCTGCTTCTCCACACCCCACTGCCAGGCTGGGCTGCCACTCTGAGGAGGGCAGGAGGGGCCTCCCTGGTGAACCGGAACACAAACATGGTGACGGCCCCCACCACACCTCCCTGGTTGAATCAGGAGTGGAGGGAGCCAGGCAGGACCCTACCTGGGGTCCTTTGCCCCTCACTGGTCTCCCTTGCAGGCATAAGACACTGACCAGAAGAAACATGCCTTTTTGATAACCGTTGGTGATGTCACTGCTGGGAGGTGGCTGTCCTGTGGACTACCTGGCCCCCAGACCCACACTCACACTCTGTGGAAAACTGAAAATTCCCTGGTGGGCACTCCCTGGAGCCCAAGCAGCTCCCCCAGGGGAATGACCGGAACTGCCCTCTCCTCCCATGTCTGGGTTTAGGTTTTAGTTTGGTCTTTGTTCATCTGCTTTGGTGCCATGAAGTCTGTGAATGCTGGGGCAACTCCAGGAAACGCGCTGGGTAACCTCAGTGCTGCGGCGCTCCTTCCCAGGCGGTGCTGTGGGTTCCTCTGGGGGCTGGTGCATGCGCTGGTGCACCTCAGAGGGTCCCAGGGCTAGGAAAGCCCTCCTCTTGGGCTCCGCTCATCTGGGAAAAGACAGGCCCTGCTTCTGGGAGGGGAAGCTGGGACCAGAGAAGCAAAGCACCCACGTCAAAGCCACCTTTCCAAGTGTCCTTGGTAGCCTTTGGTGATGTCACTTTGTGTCCCCACACAGGACAGTCTGTTCTTTCTCGAGGACACTTAGAAAGGTGGCTTTCACATGGGTGCTTTGCTTATCTGGTCCCAGCTTCCTCTTCCAGAAGCAGGGGCTCTGTCTTTTCCCAGATGAGCTGAGCCCCTGAGAGGAGGGCTTTCCCAGTCCTGGGACCCTCCGAGGTGGGTGTTCGGGTCTCACAGGTGCTTCCAGGGACTTCCCACAGGAAGGAGGCAGGCCTGGGGCAGCACAGGGCTTTGCTTTGTCTTCCCTTTCTGGAGGAAACCGTGGGAGAGGAAGCTTGGCCTGTACTCCAAGTATCAGAGCCCATTCACCTCCCCCTCTGCTGCAGTAGCTTGTGAATGTACCAGGTGTTCTGGAGTGGGCTTGCCTTCTGGCAGCAGGGACTTTGTTAAAATAATAGAAAGAAGAGGCCTGGGAAGGGCCCCCAGGCTTTTGGAATGTCCTGGCCACAGGGTGATGTCAGCTGCCAATCTCTCATGTCCCCTCCTGGAGTTGCTCGGCCCCACCGAGCCGCCCACCTGCCCATTCTGGCAGCTCCAGCACAGGTCGTCTCAGCTCCACTGTTTGGATTCCAGGTGAATTTTTTTTCTTTTCCTGAAATGGAGTCTCTCTGTTGCCCAGGATGGAATGCAGTGGGGTGATCTCAACTCGCTGCAACCTCCGCTTCCTGGGTTCAAGCAGTTCTCCTGCCTCAGCTTCCCAGGTAGCTGGGATTACAGGCGAGCACCACCACGCCTGGCTAATTTTTTTTGTATTTTTAGTAGAGATGGGGTTTCTCCATGTTGGTCAGGCTGGTCTCAGACTCCTGATCTCATGATCCACCTGCCTCGGCCTCCCAAAATGCTGAGATTATGGACATGAGCCACCACACCAGGCCAATTCCAGGTGAATTCTGATCTGGTGGGTGGGCGAGGGTGTGTCCATGTGGTGAGTTGGGTGTGTCTGTCTGAGTACACAGATGACGTGTTTTCCCTTCAGCCTCTTTCTCATGTTTTCTGAGCATCCATTGTGCCTTAACATTTTCTGCCTGTCCTTTGAGACAAAGCAGTATTTTATTCATTCTTTGAATGTTCTCATTCTTTTGTATCATGTGACTTATTAATAAAATCAATTTCTAACAAACTCTGGGGTGGCTCCTGATGTGAAGTAATGAGGGTGTGCCTGTGACAGTGCAGGGTTGATTACAGGCTTTGTATTTGGTTTTCATGAAATGTGCGTCAAGGTGTTCAGCCCTCGGGCCGGCCAGGTTGATGCCCGAGGAGCACCCAAGCTCTCTCATCTTGGTGGCTTGCAGTACTCCCAGGCTCAGGTGGCCCAGGAGGGGCTCGGGTTCCTGTGGGGACCAAGGTGAGTAACTACAGATGCTTATGCCCTCCCTGAGGGCACCTCGTGCTCCAGGCCTGTCAGGAGGCCATTTGTTTCCACAGATTCTGCTGTCAACACCTAGCTGGGAGGGAAGGGACAGTAGCAGTCCCACCTGGTGCACTGTGAGCCCTGCAGCAACCATCCAGGGCCTGTGCCTGCAGCATAAGTGCTGCTGGGGGACTGGGGTTCACACTGAATATTTCCAGAGATGGAAGGAGCAAGCCACCTGTCCCTGTGGCAGCTTGGTCCTGGGACCGGGGCCGTCTCCTTGGGTGTCCATGACAGTGAGTGGCACCTTGTCCTCTGTGTGGTCTCCTTGGCCAGGCAGCACGATGCCATGACCATGGGCACCTGTGACCTTTCATGGGAATAATAGTGCCCAGGCCAGGCACAGTGGCTCATGCCTATAATCCCAGCACTTTGGGAGGCCAAGGCCAGAGGATCGCTTGAGCCCAGCCTGGGAAACATGGAGAAACCCCATCTCTACAAAAAAAAAAAAAAAATTAGCCAGGCGTGGTGACACAAGCCTGTCGTCCCCAGCTGCTTAGGAAGCTGAGACTAGAGGAATGCCTGGGCCCAGGAGGTCGAGGATACAGTGAGCTGTTTTCATACCACTGTGCACTCCAGCCGGGGCAACAGAGTGAAACCCTGTTTCCAAAAAAACCCAAAAACTACTCACCTCATTGGACTGTTGGGAACTTTAGTGCCTGGGCAGCTGAGGCCCTCAACAGGTGTAGGCTCCTCTACCTTAGAGTTCTGTGCCTGGAAAGCAAGGAGGGCACCCTGGGACCGAAGGGCTGCCGATGGCACAGACACCCCCATTCCTCGGCCTGGAGCCCCTCCCTCTTGCCCAAACCCAGTCTGCTCAGGCCACCTGTGTTAGTTGCCTGTCGCTACTATGACACAGAACCATGGGCCTCAGTGTAAGAACACATGTTCATTATCCCAAGCTCTGTAAGTCAGATGTGGGACCCAGTTCTCAGTGGCTTTGTTCCTGGGGCCTTGGGGGACAGCCCCTTTCCTTTCCAGCACATTTCTTGGCTCCTGGCCCCTTCCTCATCTTCCAAGCCAGTGAAGGCATGTGGAGTCCTCAGGTCACAGTGACCTTTGTCCTCACATCTTTGACTCTTCTTGAAGGACCCTCTGATTACACTGGGTTGCTCGCATGACCCACGATAATCTCGATGAAAGGAGGGCACCTGGGGGCCCTCAGGAGGTGAGGCCGCCAAGGCCAGCAGCTCATGCCTGTAATCCCACCACTTTGGGAGCACAAGTCAGGCAGATCATTTGAGCTCAGGAGTTTGAGATCAGCCTGGCCAACGTGGTGAGACCCCATCTCTATAAGAAATACAAAAATTAGCCAGGCATGGTGACGGGCACCTATAATGCCCGCTACTCAGGAGGCCCAGGCAGGAGAATCACTTGAACCCAGGAGGCAGAGGTTGCAGTAAGCCGAGATTGCGCCATTGCATTCCAGCCTAGGTGACAGAGCGAAACTCCATCTCAAAAAATAAAATAATAAAAATTATTTTTCTTAAAAGAGGGCCTTTAAAAATCTGTTTCAGGCCCCACAAGACCTGGATTATCCTCTGCCCACCAGACATACTGGCTCCGCTTATTTCCAGAACACCCTGCAGTCTCTGGCCTCAGGGCTTCTGCCCAAGCAGGTTCCTCTTCCTTTTGAAAGTCCAGGCATGCTCAAGGCCAAGGTGGGAGGATTCCCTGAGCCCAGAATCTCGAGACCAGCCTGGGCAACAGAGACCCTATCTCTACAAAAAATAGCCAGGTAGCTGGGCACAGTGGCTCACGACTGTAATCCCAGCACTTTGGGAGGCCGAGGCAGGCAGATCACCTGAGGTCAGGAGTTCAAGACCAGCCTGGCCAACAGGGCAAAACGCTGTCTCTACTAAAAATGCAAAAATTAGGTGGATATAGTGGCGTACCTCTAATCCCAACTACTCAGGAGGCTGAGGCAGGGGAATCGCTTGAATCCAAGAGCTGGAGGTTGCAGTGAGCCAAGATCATGTCACTGCACTCCAGCCTGGACAACAGAGTGAGACTCAGTCTCAAAATAAAATAAAATAAAATATATATATACACACACACATAGCCCAGTGTGGTGGCATGCACCTGTGGTCCCAGATAGGGGGCTAAGGTAGAAGGATCACATAGCTGTGATCACACCACTGCACTCCAGCCTGGGTGACAGAGTGAGATCCTGTCTCAAAAAAAAAAAAAAATCAAAAAAACGCATTCTCAATCCCCTCCCTACCTAGGCATCCCAACAGCCCATGTTTCCTGCCCGACTCCCCCAGCCTGTCTGGCTGGACTGCTATCCCTTGCTGGAACAGAATATTATTACTCTACAGGCCCAGAGTAAGAATGGTCTGTTATTCACTGGTTTTTAAGAGTACTTATTTTTTATTTTTATTTTTTTTTAAGACGAGGTTTCGCCATGTTGGTCAGGCTGGTCTGAACTCCCGACCTCAGGTGATCCACCCACCTTGGCCTCCAAAGTGCTTGGATTACAGGTGTGAGCCACCATGCCCAGCCTAAGAGTACTTATTTATTTTTAGAGAGAAAGAGAGAGGGTCTCGCTCTGTCGCCCAGGCTGGATTGCAGTGGCGGGATCACAACTCACTGTAACCTCTGCCTCCCGGGCTCAAGAAATCCTCCCAGCTCAGCCTCTCAAGTAGCTAGGACTACAGGCACAAACTACCATGCCCAGCTAATTTTTGTATTTTTTGTAGAGACTGTGTCTTCCCGTGTTGCCAGGCTGGTCTGGAACTCCCGAGCTCAGGTGATCCACCCTTCTCAGCCTCCCAAAGCGTTAAGATTACAGGCATGCGCACCATGCCCGGCCTGTACCTACTTCCTCAGGTTATAAAGAAGATACGATATGATACCTGCTGTGCCTGGCTGGTCCTGGGCTCGAGTAGTGGTTTGTTCCCACCCCCAAGGGCACGGTGTTTTGTGCCCATCTGCAGTGAGAGGCAGGCACCTGGACTTCTAGAGTCCAGGGAGATGGTCATGCCATTGTGAGGCCAGAAGTCAGCTCTCAGGGGTTCTTCATCTGGGTGGTGGGGCAGCCACCTGTGCTTCAGGGGGTTGTGGGGTACAGTGGGTGACACATGTGAAAGCATTTGCAGCCTTTGATGGCCGCATCAAAGCCACACAAACTGGGTGGCTTAAAACAATGGAAACTGATTGTCTCGCAGTTTTGAGGGCTACAAGTCCAAAATTCAGGTTTTGGCAGTGCTGTGCTCCCTCGGAAACCCATAGGGGAGTCCTTCCTTGCCTGCTGTAGCTTCTGGTGCCTTGCAGGCCATCCAGGCATCCATTGGCTTGCAGCTGCACAGCCAGTCTCTGCCTGTGTGGTCACCTGGCGTCTTCCTTAGTGTCAGTGTCTTCACATGGCTGTGTTCTTACAAGGACACCAGTCAGATTAGACGAGGGGCCCACCCTGCTCCACCGTGACCTCGTCTTAACTAAGAACACCTGCGAGATCCGAGTCCTACATCATGTCACATTAGGACTTTGACATATCCTTTTGGGGTAACACAATTTAACCCTTACTACCACCCTACAGATTATTGTCTTGGACTTCTTTGGGGCTCTTTAATGCAGCAAAGGCTGTTATTTGCAAATCCCAGCTACACTTGGGTTGCACAGAGCAGCAGCAGTGACCCTCCTCTGCCAGCCTGGTTCAGCCAGCACCTGGATCCAGAGTCCGGAAGACCATAAGAGGTTCTGCCCAGACTACCCCTGGAGACAGTGCAGTGGATGAGGTCTTCACTGTCCCCAGTCCCCAGATGCTCCTTAACTCTTCAGAACTGAGGTAGCAGAGGTCACCAGAGAAGTCAACACATGCAATCTTATTGTCCCTTCTGAGGCTGGAGTTTCTGGATCATCCTCCACTTACAGCAGCAGCTGGGGCATTCCTGGGGGCTTCCCAGCCGGGGACTAACTGGACACAGGAGGCTCCAGTCACAACCAAAGAGGCCTGCGCAGACCCACAGCTGAGGCTTCATGTGGCCAGCCCCCAGCCAAATGGCCGTGCATGGAGAAACCCACAGGAGTCCAGAGGTGCTGCTGGGACTCAGAAAAGACACAACCACCAAGGTGACCCAGGAAGCTGTCATCCTCAGTCTGAAAAAACAAGGGTGCAAGGGACACAGAGCTGGGAAGGCGACGGCTGCGGCGGATGCTCCAGGGGCCTCCGACACTTGTCAGGAGCAGGAGTTCCAACTGCTCCCTGAACACAGGGCTGCAGGATAAGCAACTGAGTTCTGGGGACATCAGCTCAGAGTCCAGGCAGCTTTTCAGAAGACACCGGGGATTAGAACATGAAGACCAGAAAATGAGTCACTCTGTACACACATGATGCCCCTAACAGATGTCCAGGCCACCACCCAACACAAGACAAAGAACAGACAATAGACTGGGAGAGGGGGTGGTGATCAAAGAGGACTTCCTGGAGGAGGGAGCCTGACAGGCTCAGTAGGATACAGGTAAATGGAGCAAAGTGAGAGGGCATGGGATGGAGCAGGGACAGTCAAACAAAGCCTGTGACCTTGAAACTAAGGGACACTGACAGCCCTGAACCAATGGAAGTGCAGCCCTTGAGACAGATCCTCACTGCTCGTTCTTCTCCCAGGTGCAGAGGACTTTTGGAGCTACCTGGCATTTTCTTCCTGTCCAAATCCACCCCACACTTCAAAGAATGTAGGCAGGCTACCAACTTCACCCAGAACGGGGGTGCAAGGGGAGGTGGAGAGGGAAGAGAGGGGAGGCAGCGAGTGTGTGTCAAGGACTTCAAGTTTTAAGCAGCAAGTCTAGTGCCAGGCCGGCTCCCGTCTGCAGGTTGCTGATCCGTCTGAGGCCAGCAGAGGGCAGCTGAGCCCGCCCATTCCTCCTGCCCGGATGCGGGGACAGAGCACAGCACCAGAGAACCCGCCCAGGCAACCTGGAACCAGGGTCGTGCCCCACGACAGAATCTGGGTGGCTTTGGGTCTGGCGCTGTGTGCTTACCCCTCTCAGAGTGGGCACCCTGGCTCCTGATTTCCCTGACCACCTTCCTGCCACTGGGCCCATGATGTGGGTCCCCAACCTCCAAAAACATGGGGTAAGGAGTTTGTTTCCCTGGTGGTGGGCGGGGCGGGCTTCCTCAGTTCGGTGATGGGTCCTGAGTTTTAAAAGATCAGGATCCCTGTCCTGGAAACAGATTCTGCTTTAGATGTGTGTTTTTCTGTGAAATGACAACTTAGTAAACATATTTTAGCTGAGGCTATTTGGAGACATCTAAGAGGGGGGTGAGCACACCCTGGCACTAGACACCTCCCTCCTGAGGCAGGTGACTGTCTGGCCTCTGCCTCTGGGCCCTTCCTCCTTCCCAGCTGTCCTGAGTGCTCCTCCAGCGCCTCCTGTCCCTGCTACTTTTAACTATGTGACATAATTTGCAAAAGAGAGAATAATAATAGTCCCAGCTCTTCCCAAGGACTTCTTTGTCCCGTGCCCATCTGACCTTGGCACTTTGTGGTGGGGGTGGCAGTGACCCTGACATTCTCCCAGCCAGTGGGAGCACAGGCCTGCCATACAGCATTGTCAAGGTCAGCAGCCTCCGGGGGGTGGGGGGGGGCGTCTACTCCCTGCAGAAGCCCTGGCACCATGGCCAACTTGCTCACATAGGGCATTCAGTAAGACCAAGGGGGGTTGGAGCAGGAAAGGCTCCTGCAGAGATTCAAGGACAGTCACAACTGGTGCTCTGGTAGGGCCACCAGGAAAAGCACGGCGCAGGCCATTCCTGTCGGCATGAAGAAGGAAACAACAGCAATAATAGTAAAACAAAACCTTGTAATTTGTAGTTGCCATAAAGTAGATTTTGCTGTGTTGTGTGCTATAATACCTCCCCAGCTATATTTAAGGCAAAATATGAAGCTGCCTTCCTGCAAACCATTTAACCCTTATCTATCCCCTCCACATTCTCCCCACCCCCAATTCCCCCCAGAGACAGAGTTTTGCTCTTGTTGCCCAGGTTGGAGTGCAATGATGTGATCTCAGCTCACCGCAACCTCCACCTCCTGGGTTCAAGCGATTATCCTGCCTCAGCCTCCCAAGTAGCTGGGACTGCAGGCACACATCACCTGTAGCTGGGATTATAGGCACGCCTGGACAATTTTTTGTATTTTCAGTAGAGATGGGGTTTCACCGTGTTAGCCAGGATGGTCTCCATCTCCTGACCTGGTGATCTGTCTGCCTCGGCCTCCCAAAGTGCTGGGATTATAGGCGTGAGCCAACATGCCTGGCTCTCCCCACATTCTTAACAAAGTTCCCAGGCATCTAAAAATTCCTATTTTTCCTGCTAACCAGCTGCAAGGTCACAGAGCAGATAGAAACTACAAAATGTGTTCCTCAAAATGTTACTTTTCAAATGTAAAGTACATCACAAGACATGTCACAAGTTGATTAACTGTTCTTTATTCTGGCTTCTGTACCTACTGCATTATCCTAGATGCATAAAAAGTACCCCATTTTCTTTGTCCTTTGCTCAAAATTAGGAAACAATTCCGCTGAGCCTGTGATCACGTTAAATAAAATCCTCCTGCAACCCCATCGGTCTCTCCAGATCTCTAATTTCCTGCTACAGGCAGGGACCAAGAGGAAGCGGGGGGCTCTGGCTGTGGGGGCTGCTGGCGGCCCTAGAGAAGAGAGCAGACTGCAAACCTAGGGGTGGAGATGGTGGGATGTCAGCCCCTGCACTCCCTGCTCAGAGGAGCTGGTGCCAGGATTCCCAGTGGGTGGGCTCGGGGAGGAGGCTGGAAAGGTTGGCACAGGGGAAAGTGTGGCGCCTAGGAAAGCTGGGTTTGCTTATTTGGCTAAGAGGGGCGTGGGGAGGGTCAGAGGAGATCTAGGGGCCACTGGAGGTGCCGGGCAGCCCAGGGAGGCAGGACTGTGGGGCCCAGCCACGCATTCCACAGGCCTTCCCTCTACAGGAACAGGAGTGAGGACATAGGCACTCAGCATGGCAGGGAGGGAACACGAAGGTCTGGTGAGAGCTGCGACAGTCAGGATGGGGCTACAGAAGACAGGGGTGGCTATGAGCTAGTGAAGGCGCAGGAGGAGCAAGGTGGGCAGGGTGTTCTGGGGTGCCAGCTCAGACAAGGCTCCAAG
Organism: Cheracebus regulus; assembly: GCA_963574635.1. NCBI lineage: Eukaryota > Metazoa > Chordata > Mammalia > Primates > Pitheciidae > Cheracebus > Cheracebus regulus. Next base: position 58,792 of record CAUYQU010053247.1, read on the forward strand.
GAGTGGGTGGTGCTCAGGACAGGGCACCCAGGGCCTGGGGTAAGGGGCAAGTGCCTAGGTGCTCTAGCATGGCAGGGAACAGAGGTGTCCCAGGAGATCCAGATGCAGGGGGCTGACACCCGCAAAGCTCTTTCCTGGAAATCACAGCCCGAGGCCGGAAGCTTGGCCCTGGGCAGAGGAAGCCCCCCTTGGATCTGCCTCGGCGGCGGTGAGGAAAAGGCACCCACAGACCTCACATGCCCGAGATGATGGGGGCAAATGCAACAGTGAGAAGGCTCTGAGGGTCCCTCCCCTGCCTGGCTTCCTGGTGGCCTGCTTTCCAGCACATGCCATGGGCCAGTCCACATTAGGTCAAATTGTTAAAAACAGCCAGAGGACTCCGTATGTGTGGGGGATGGGAGGTGCGAGGGGGGGCCCGGGACAGTTGGAAAGGAGGAAGGGCCGTGGGGCCGGGGCTGGGACAGTCGGCTCCTGTGGGTGCAGCAGCCCGGGGCATGCTCACCCCCCTCGCCTCTTCAGCTTTGTAAACCAGGGCCGAGGGAGCCCGCCTCCCTCTGATGCCCTCTCCCTCAAATCCCTCTGCCAGCGTGTGGCTGAGAGTGCGCCCCCGTTCCTTTGCCCACTCCAGGCAGTCCCAGTTCACCGAGAGCAGCCGCTGCCCTCCCTCTCCTGTCTCCTGACCTGGGCGCCCACAGAGCTGGGCCTGTCATCACATTTGTGGGGCCGAGGCTGAGCTGGGAACGCCCTTCCTCAGTCAGTCCACAAATATTTACCCAGAGCTTACAGTGCTCAGTGACCTTTACAAAACAGCAACTACAGAGTCATGTGCCAGGGCACAGCAATCCCGGGCCAAACCGACGGAAACCCTGCCCTCCAGGAGATCATCAAGTTGGGGGGCACTTTAGAGTGTGGTCAGGCTGGCTGAGTGGTCACCTTGGGGCAGAGGCCTGAAGGACCAGGGGCAGTGGACTGGGCAGCACCTGGGTGAAGAATGTTCCAGGCAAAACCACATGTCCAAAACTACAGTCAGAATCAAGAGATGTTAGGGCCAAGAAGGGCCTCAAAATGGAGAAGCAAGGGTGGGGGCGGTGGAGGGCCTGCCAGGGTCACATGAGAGGTGGGGGCAGGACAGGCTGGAGCCTCGCAGGAAGAAGCCGCTTAGAGTCGGGAGTGGGGCGCGGCTTGTTTCCTGCTTTAGCTGTGAGGCGTGAAAGGCGGGCGGGCTCCCGGCCAGCAGGCAGTGACTGTGCAGTTTCCAGACCCAGGCCCTGGGCTGAGGGGCCTCAGGGCTGAGAGCGAAAGGCTATGGCCTGGGATTTCTGGTGAGCAGGGAGCCCAAAATGACCCTGGAGGCCACAGCTCCAGAACCGGACCGTGGAGGATGGAGGGCGGACGCCCAGCACATTCTCAAGTGGGAGCAGCAACGATGTCACTGCCCTGCCTTGGTGTAAGCCTGAAGCACCACCCTTTCTCACCCGGCTCCTGCTCCTCCTTTCCAGGGGCTCCTGTGGGAAATTCCAGGTCCTTCCTGTCTGTATGTTTGGAAACTACACTGCTGACCTGACTTTAGAACAAGACTGGGGGGCCAGGCATCCAGAAGACCAGTGACCCTGATCGGCGATAGCCGTAAGAATGGGCTTGGAGACAGGGGCGGGTCCCGGTGGCTTCCCCTGCAATCCCAGCACCTTGGGAAGTCAAGGCAGGCAGATCACTTGAGGCCAGGAGTTCGAGGCCACCCTGGCCAACATGGTGAAACCCCATCTCTACTGAAAAAAAAAAAAAAAGCCGGGCATGGTGGCTCACATCTGTAATCCCAGCACTTTGGGAGGCTGAGGCGGGCAGATCACAAGGTCAAGAGATCAAAACCATACTGGCCAACATGGTGAAACCCTGTCTCTACTAAAAATACAAAAATTAGTCGGGCATGGTGGCTCGTGCCTGTAATCCCAGCTACTCTGGAGGCTGAGGCAGAAGAATCACTTGAGCCAGGGAGTCAGAGGTTGCAGTAAGCCAAGATCTCACCACTGCATTCCTATCTGGTGACAAGAGCGTGACTCCATCTCAAAAAAAGAAAAAAAAAACAATTAGCTGGGTGTGGTGGTGTAGCCTGTAGTCCCAGCTACATGGGAGGGCCTGAACCCGGGAGGCTGAGGCTACCGTGAGCCGAGATCACACCACTGCACTCCAGCCTGAGCAACAGAGTGAGACTCCGTCAAAAAAAAAGAAAGAAAGAAAGGGCTTGGAGACAGGGTCCTGACCCAGGAATTCAGATGTTGCCAAAGCAGCCCCCTCCGGTTCCTCAGTGTCTGCCCGGGAAGAAGCAGTGGGTGGCCACCCACCCACCCGGGCAGGACAGGCCCTTCACCACCCAGCCCCACCAGGAATCCAAGGGCCTCTGTTTCCTGCTGTTTTCTGGAACTTGTTTTGATCTACAGAAATCTGCTGACACACCCACCTCCGTGCTCTTGCCCTCCAGCAGGGCAGAGGTATTTTTAGACGTATTTGTAGAGGAAGAGAGCAGAACCCAGGCCCAATGTGAACCCTCCTTAGTGTGGGCACAGCTTTGGCCCCTTAAGGCAGGGCAGAGACACCCGTGTGGCTGCCTACCCTCAGCTCGTCTCTCCTCAAACACATTCCTTTCCTGAGGAAAACGAGCTGTGTGGAACTCGGAGGCCAGCAGAGCTTCTACATAAGGAGCCTCTGAAACACAGTCCTTCTGTCCTTGAGAACCCAGCGTGGCAGGGGCAGCTCTAGACACAAGGGCACAAAGGAGCCTTGGTTCCCTTTGTGACGGGGAAGCCTATGCTTTACAGACTCCTATGCTTTGTATGTCGATGATTCTCCATACTTAAAAAATATATATTTAATTTAACGTAATTATTTATTTTTGAGATGGAATCTCGCTCTTGCCCAGGCTGGAGTACAAGGGCGAGATCTCAGCTCACTGCAACCTCCGCCTCCCGGGTTCAAGCGATCCTCTGCCTCAGCCTCCTGAGTAGCTGGGATTACAGGCGCCCACCACCCTGCCCAGCTAATTTTTATACTTTTAGTAGAGACAGGGTTTCGATAGGTTGGCCAGGCTGGTCTCAAACTCCTGACCTCAGGTGATCCCCCCCCACCACCTCAGCCTCCCAAAGTGCTGGGATTAGAGGTGTGAGCCACACTGCCCAGGCTAGATATATACATATATATTTTTAAAGGGGTCTGACTCTGTTGGCCAGCCTGGAGTACAGTGGCACAATCATACCTCACTGCAGCCTCAAACTCTTAGGCTCAGGAGATCCTGATGCTTGTCTTCCCAGTAGCTGGGACTACAGGCAGGCATGTGTACCCGGCTTTTTTTTTTTTTTCTTTCATTTTTTGTAGAGAAAGGATCTCTCTGTGTTTACCAGGCTGGTTCCAAACTCCTGGCCTCTAGGCAATCCTTGCACCTTGACCTTCAAAAGTGATTGGATCCTACTTTTTTGAAAAATAAAATCAACCATAGTTGGCTTCTGGGATTTGGGAATGACATGTGTGAATTAGAGAGATTTTGAGACCAGAAATAGAGAAAAGCAAATTAAGACATAAACTCCGAAGGAACAGTGGGGAAGACCCACTTCTCAGATGCCTGGTGAGATAAAGAAGGGGCTGGCTGACTCTATGGCCCAGTACTGTAAAGCAGCAGGAAAGAGTCACTCCATAGGCTTCATGAGCTGCCCCACTTTCTAGAACATTCTGACAGACAATTCCCTTTCCACACGGTTCTTTCAAGCCAAATCACATCCCAACCCACCCCTGGAGATGTGGTCAGGACGAGGCTGATGAGAAGATCGCACTGGCAGAATCTTCCCCTGGCGATCTGGGCTGAGCAGCCTCCAGGGAGCAAGCCTGGGCTTGCCACATCACCACCTTCCGTACTGAAGGTCGGATGACACAGTCACCAGTTTTCCGAGAAGTGCAGGGAGGGGTGCATGTCGGGCCCAGCCCTGCCTGCTGATGCCACCTCACAGACGCAGGCGAAATGTCTCCCCGTTTCCAAGGGGGCCTGTTTTTATTTTGTTTTGTTTTGCTTGGGGTGTGGGTGTTAACCAGGGAGAGATTCCTGGCAGAAGTTCTTGTCAGATGCCATTTTCTGTTTGGCTAATAGAACCGGGTTCTTTTTTCTACCCTCTACCTCAGGGGCCAGGGATTCCCCATCACCCTGTACCCTCTAGCAAGGGCCGTGCCCGCTACGCGGTCCAAAGTCCCCTCCAGTTACTCGGGCCCTGCCCGCCTTGGTGGAAGGCTCAGGAGTTCACCAGGTTTGCTTCCAGAAGAGGCAGGCTGGGGACCTGCTTACAAATGCGGCAACAATCAATCAATCAATCAATCAAAATAAATCACCCTTCTCCCCACCCCCACCCAAATGTCAAATGAGCCCACAGCCTGTCATTGATGACAGATACTGCTTTCCGCATAAAATCTTGGTTTTACATGATTTTGCAACGGCTTTTTCCCACTTAATCCTTCCTGAACACACTTCTTGAACGTTCTGCCCCGGCAGGGATGTGCGTTCTCAGGAACCACGTCCCCTTGCCAGGCCCCTGGGAACAGTCACAACAACGACGCCTGCCCCCGAAGCGCCCAGGCGGCTCCCCGGGGCTCATGTTGTCACCCACTGGCTCCCGGACGCCATCAGTCCGCAGCAGGGTTTCCTGGCCAGAAAACCCGTCTGTCCGCGTGCGGGGCGTTCCGCGACCCCTCTCCGGGTCGCGCTAGCCTTCTGGGCCGCCCCGCCCCCACTCCGCACCCGGGTGCTGACGTCACCGGCCAAGCCCGACGCTTAGCCGCCGCCCGAGAGTCACGCGCACTGCCCTGGGGGACGCGCCCTCTGCAGAGATCCCTCCGCCGCCGCCTGGAATTTTCCAGACGTCCTGCCGGTCCTTCTTTCGAGCCTCGGCGGGGCGGAATGACCTGAGGCGACCCTGGCGGCTCCCGTCGCCCACTCAGGAGGCCCCCCCCCCACCCCAACCGCGGCTTCGCTCCAGCCCCTTTCTAGGGAAAGCGCGCCCCCTGCCCAATCTCGCTAACAGCTGGGAAGAAAAAGCGTCTTCTTCCTCATGGCATGTGCCTCCCAAATGTCGCCTTGAGCGCTGTCCTCAATCCCAAGAAGCACTGCTAAGGAGAAGCGGGAATAAACTGGTGTCCTTGCGTGGGCGGGGGAGTTCCTGGGAGACCGTGTACCGCCCGGCTAGTCTCCCCGGGCAGGGTCGGGGAGGGACTTTTTTCCGGCGGCCGTGGAGGAATCGTTCCGTTGAGCAGTGACCCTGGTGATGAGGCCGAGGGCTATAAAAGCAAAAGTTGTGGCCGGTCCAGCAGGAGTTAGTGACAGGGAGTGATGCGCGTCTGGGTGTAGTTGTGGGGGAGGAAGTGGCCAGTTCAGGGCCTCAGAGGAGAGTTGGGGAGAGATGACTGAGTTAGATGAGACTGGGGGTCTGGGGGTGCGAGAAGGAAGGTTGGCAAGGAGACGGAGACTAGGTCTGGGGGGACCACAGTGCGGCAGGCTGCGCGGAAAATACCCGCAGGAGCCCACAGGGAGGGCAGGCACGCTCCAGGCCAGGCTGTGCCTACTGCCTGCTGGAGGGGGAACTTGACCTCTGAGAAGGCGCCGCCCTTGCATGGCTGAGCGAGCCTCGGTGCTCTCGTCTGTGTGGAAGGAAGAAGGCAGGGAGAGGCCAGGAGGAATGGGCCGCTGCGTCCCTGGAGATGATCAGGAAGGCGGGCAGTGGATGCAGGGCAGCGGGAGGGCCGAGCTTCAACTTGTCCATGCCAGCAGCCCTTTTTTTTCCAGACCAAGGGCTGTGAACCCGCCTGGGGATGAGGCCTGGTCTTGTGGAACTGAACTTAGCTCGCCGGGGCTGACCACTCTGGCCCAGGGTGGTATGTAATCCTGTCCCAGGCTGGGCCCAGACTGGTGGAGCGTCCAGGTCTGGATGCGAAGCCCTGCCCCTGGGCGGAGGTGAGGGGTGGTCTGAGGAGTGATTCGGGGCCAAGACGCCGTCCTCAACGGTACTGGTACGGCACCTGGCATGTTTGACAGGCGGGGACTGCGAGGCACGCTGCTCGGGTGTTGGAAGCAACATTGACCAACGCTTTATTTTCCAGGTGGCAGTGCTCTTTGGACTTCTCTCTAGGTTTGGCGCTAAACTCTTCTGTGAGCTCACTCCACCCCTCCTTCTCCTCCCTTTAACTTACCCATTCACTTAAAACATTGCCTGGTGGTCTGGTAAGCCTGGGATAGTAGCCGAGTGGCTGTTGGAGTCGGTATTGTTGGTGGAGGAAGAAAGGCCTTCCCGCTGAGGTGGGGTGGGGCGGATCGATGTTGCTTGCCTGCAGAGAGGGTGGGGAGTGAATGTGCCCCCTTGGGTGGGCCCGCAGCGATCCAGCTGAAAGTCACAAAAATGCCTCATGGACCGCGGTTTGTTACTATAGTGTTCCTCATGGCGAGCAGATGGAACCGGGAGACATGGAGCCCCTGGCCTTTGTGAGTCCTAGCAGTGCAGGAGGGGAGACCCTGGAGGAGAGAGCCCGCCTCAGTTGATGCCTGCAGATTGAATTTCCAGAGGCTTAGGAGAAGGAAGTTCTCCAATGTCATGTTTCCAGGCCTTGCTCAGGAAGCCCTGTATTCAGGAGGCTACCATTTAAGGTTTTCAGATGAGCTTGTGGGGGGCAATCTTAAAAGTCCACAGCAGATGCATCCGGCTTGAGGTGCCATCGGCTTTGAATAAATGCTTGTTCCGGAGCCATGAATGCCAGCAGGCACCCCTCCTTTCCTGGGGTAAAGGTTTTCAGATGCTGCATCTTCTAAATTGAGTCTCCAGTCATACTAGTTCTGTGCTTGGAACCTTGCTTCAAGAAGATTCCTAAGCTGTAGAACATTTTAACGTTGATGCCACAACGCAGATTGATGCCTTGTAGATGGAGCTTGCAGATGGAGCCCTGTGACCTCTCGCCTACCCACCTGTTTGCCTGCCTGCCTGTGCATTGCTGGGAGAAGTTCTTAGCCTGATGAAATAACTTGGGGTGCTGGAAAGCTGTTTAATTTTAAATGCCTTAGACGGGGGATATATTAGAGGAAGCAGATTGTCAAATGAAGGGTGTCATTGTGTGGTGCCAAACTCTGGGAGGGTACAAGTTGGTCATTCTGAAATCTGTGGGAAACGGCAGGTCTAGTTTGGGCATTGTGATTGCATTGCAGGTTACTAAGAGAAGGAAATGGTGGGTATGCTGGTAGTGCCCTTTCGATCTTGTTTCATTTTTTTAAACTTGAATTTTGTTAGATTTCATAATACTTTTTTGGCATTCTAATAAGAAGACCCTGAGGTGGGGGTTGTGGGGGATGGGCAGAGAACAGCTTGGCACTGGTCACGTGGGAGTTGCAGTGTGGGGGTGGGGGTGTGCAGCTTGGCATTGGTACTGGGAGGGATGGGGTGAAGAAGGGGAGAGGGTTGGTTAGGTATCTAGTGTGGGTGCTGGGGGTGGTAGGAAATGGAGGTTTAAGAGAACTCTGGGGCTCTGGTGAATTTAGTGCAATGGGTAAGCCAAGAAAATACTAATTAATAATAGTAAGTTGTTAATGTGGGTTAAATTGTTGCTTGGAAGTGAAAATTGCTTAGAAACTTTCCAAAGTGCTTAGAACTTTAAGTGCAAAAAAACCAAAACAAAATTGTTTTGCTTTGCTGCAAGGTGGGGACGACTGAAAAAGTGTAACTGAAAATAGATGATGACACAGAGTCACCAGTTTTCCGAGAACCACAGGGAGGTGGGTGTGTGATGCCACCTCACAGGCAGGGGAAATGTCTTTACCAGCTTCCTCCTGGTGGCCAAGGCAGCCTGTTTTACAGGGTGGTTTTGTTTGGGGTGTGGGTATTTTCAAGTGAGTCAGTCACTTGTCAGATTTGCATGTGCAGCATCCTTCGCTGCCTCTTGCCAGCTTCATAGTTGGTCTGTCTGAAGCTGTGAAGATGTGATATTTCAAAGGAGCTGGAAGTCTTAGAAATTGTAAATGCCTACATTGTGGGCTTTTAACGTATTTAAGGGACCACTTGAGATGGGATGGGCTCCTCTGGATTTGTAACTCATTTGTCACAGATAGCTTGTGATTGAAAATTAGGAGCACAGTGAAAGTGCAGTGAATTTCAAGGGATTTTGTATGTAAATCATGCCTTAGAAACACATCATTGTCTTTTCTGTGTTTGGTAAATATTAATCATGGAAAATTTTTGCTTAGTATCTTCGAATCTAGTCTTTGTAACAAGAACCAAATAACCTTTTGTGATCACTGTAAAATTACTATAATATTTGGTAGCAGACAGAATCCATGTACCTTTGCTAAAGTTAAAATGAATAATTTATTGTATTTTTAGTTTGAATGTTTGTGCTTTTTACATGATCCAAGACTAGAGGGGAAACTAAACTGTCACCTAATGGTTTGGAAAGCTAAAAGGGCAAGGGGATGAGGATTGCAGGGAGGGAGTGGGAGAAGTGCCTTTACTACATGTGTGCTCTGAAAAGTCTACTTGTTTCTGAGCTGCATCCGAATTGGTAAAGTAATACCAATGGCTTGTTACTGTGTCCCTCTTCCCTTTAAATTTCACTTAAAATTTTTTAAATCCTGGGTATTTTTATCCTTGGGATCTGTCTTCTGGGTTCCATTTTTTCAGTGTTTAAAAATATGTTGACATGGTAGTTCAATTATTAACCAGTGGCTTGGGCATGATACAATTACTGTCGTTGGAATTTGGAGTGTTATTAGTCATGCATGTATGGGGAAATATTTTTGGGTATGTTGCGAAATTGAAACTGTAGAAGTGGGTGGTTAAAAGTACTGGTATGTTGCTCTGTATGGTAAGAACTAATCCTGTTGCATCATGTACGTAATTACTAATCACTTTTCTTCCCCTGTACAGCACAAATAAAGGTTCAAGTTCTAAACTCATTAGAATTGTTGTATTGCTATGTTGTATTTCTCGACCCCTTCCACATTGCCTTCATAATGAAGTTGAATGTATTTTCATGTTGTAGATTTAGGTCTAGAATTGCTAGCTCCAAGTAAGTAAGGCCATATAGGAGAGCGTGGTAACCACAAATAGAACTGGTATTATCCCAAGTGGTCTGCAGACTGCTGGGTGAGTGGGGAGGGATCTGCTGTCTGTTGGGACTTGGTAATCATTTGTTTGAAATGTGATGAACCACTCAAGCCAATGAAGGCAGGTGTGTAGGTGGGAAGTGCTTTGCCATAATATTTTAAAACATTACCTGGTTAGAGTTCTAAGTGGTACTTATTTTTGTTTGGTTAGGGGAAAGTCTGAATAAAAATAGAATGGATATATAATACGTGTATTACATAGTTTGAGTCTTTGGAAGGCTGGAATGTATCTGGGATTTGGGTCTAAGTATATGCATAATTCTTACTAAAGAATGTGGGTTGTTTTTTTCCTTTTGGTGAGTGACTGAGACATCTGGGCTTCCTTGTGTGCGTGCTACACTAAGAAAGGCTGTGTAAAGGTGTGAGCAGAAGCATGTGGACTCTGGAGGATGCATCATGGCTTGCAAACTGCCTCTGTGTTCTGGGTGGGACTGTTCTGTCCTTGCACTTATACTGCTGTTCTGTGTTACCTCTTGGGGTACAAGTTTTTGCCTCACAGGAGACAAACTTTGGGCTTAGAATGGAAACCACTGCCGGATCTAGATTTGCTAGCTCCAAGTAATTAAGGCCATATAGAAGAGCATGGTAACCACAAATAGCACTGGTATTATCCCAAGTGTTCTGCAGACTGCTGGATGGGTGGGGAGGGATCTGCTCTCTGTTGGGACTTGGTAATCATTTGTTTGAAATGTGCTGAGAGGGAAGGTGCTTGATTCAAAGGGAGCCGCAAGGGAGGCTTGTTCAACTTACCTGGGCCTGTTGGCCTAAGAAGGGGAGATAAGGGCTGAACTGGGACTAGCCAGGGGACCAGCACAAATGGTGGGGGATCATGACCTGAAGGATTCTTTTCTTACCATGAGCTTCGGGACTGGTTGCCGTGTTTACAGCTGTGTCTTACTTTCCTGTGCTGCTGTATCTTGGTGACCCCTCTACGTGTACACTACTGACAAAGGGGCTGAGCGCTGGGAAGAGGAAGTCACTGAGCCATCCACCCAGCAAACCTTCTATCTGTGCTCATGGCACCGCCAAGATAGAGCTCTGCTGCGTGCAGGCTCCAGGGCCCTCTTCCTGCTTGCCACTCCTTTCCCTGGAGGCTCCAGAAATAATCCAGGCCTCCTTTCCTGTCTTACCCCTTTGCTTTCCTTTTTACTCCAGCACCTCTGTAACCACCATGTCTTCTTTTCAGAACCCTTGTTTCTCCTCTTGTTTTTTATGATTATTACAAAACTCTTGCTTCCACCCTGGAAACTAACTGCTATAGATGCCTCTGTAAATGGTGCTATCTCCAGCAACTGTGGCGTGCTGAAGAAGAATTGACATGGGGTATAAATGTTGGGGATTGGAAGTGGGTATGAAATGGCACTTGGTGATACAGGAGTAGAGAGGTGAGGCCAACTGCTGAAGGCTCAGCTCGCCACCCTCCTTGCCTCCACCCCAATCCAGGGGCTGGGCCACAGTCTTTGCCTTCAGTTATTCTCACATCAGTTGAGATGGACAGGAAGTGTTGATGGCAGTGCCAGCAATTATCACTAATCAATTGCATTCTCATGCATAGATCTGAATTCAGACTTTCTGTGAATTTCCAGAGGTGTGGGTAATATCATGGAATTCAGTGAGTGGGCATGGCTGAGCTTTGCACGATAAAAGTTACAGGGTATAAGAATGGCAAAAGTTGAACTTCTTTTAAAAAGGAAAGTACTCTGAGAGCCAGTATTGGTTGAGATTCCTCAGTATGCCAGGGTTGGTGACACAGAACTGCAGGAACAGCCTGTGTTACAAAAAGGAGATTGATTCAGCTGCCTTTGGTGCATCTTATTGCCTGTGACTGTTAAGGGATTCCAAGGACCCTTAAATGCCAGGCTAACCTCTCTCTGTGCAGTGAGGTCTCTGGAGGAAGTGTTATCCTCTGGCTTTGTGTGGTACTCATGGTGCATTGCTGGTATGAAATGAAGACATGCCCAAATAGGCTTACAGATATTTATGATATGTTTTCAATGTTCATATCTAACAAACAAAAATACACTGATACTATTTGGAGATAGTAACAGGAAGATAGCAAAAGAACTAAACTTACAAAAAGATGAGCAGGTACATGTTCCAAGGCAGGTGGCCGTGACCTTCCTCTGAGTGAGGGCATCCCCTCCAGCCCCTGCCAGCCTGCTGGTTAGGACAGCCTGCCGCCAGCCTCCTGGACCCGCAGCTGTGTACTGCCTTTCCTCTCTTTTCTTTTAAATAATTCTTCATTGAGTGCTAATATGTAAAAAAAGGTTTACTGTAAAGTTTGCAAATAAGGAAATTTTTTTTCGAAGTCCTCAGTAATCTTACCATTAACAATTGTTATGGGCATGTTTGCTTTTGGAGGATTTCTTTTATATGTATGGGATAAGTGCATTTTTATACAAAAATGAGATGATGCCATAAATTCTGTTTTGTGACTACTTAATATATAGTGAACACCTTTTTAAATGATAACAGAATGTTCCCGTGCGTGGCCATATCAGTGTAAACAATCTCGTTTCAATGGACATGTAGGGTATTTTCTAGGTTGTTTTTCTCTAAGAAAATAATACTTGTGATGACTTTCCTTGTAGCTCAGACTTTATCACGTCTCTTGTTATCTCTTTGGGAATGCATGAATACATTTTGAGAAGGAAATGACTCTGAAACTTGCTAAACTGCCCACCAGGGAGGGATTGTTCAATTAGTGTTCTCACTAGTGAGGCAAACCTGATGCCTTCCCCTCTTCCTCAGAACCTGTTTTATCACATTAAAAACCTTTGCTCCTCCAATGGATCCAGTCTGCTTCCCCTGTGGGTGTGAGCATTGCTTTGTCTGCTGAGGATTGAACATCTCTACTGTATATTGATTGGCCATTTGTGGGGGGGGGGGGGTGTATGACTTTGTACTTCCTAATTAGGCATTTTTCTAATGGTTGTTTTGTAAAAACTATTTACATATTAAGGATATTAATAATCTTTTATGATATTTGATGTAATATTTCTTTTCCAGTTTATAGATTACCTTTTAATTTTGTGTTTCAGATAGATAAAAGTTACATGATTTTCCAAGGTTAGTTTATTACTGTGGTTTCTGAACTTGTTATATGTAGATCTTTTCCACCCCAAGAGTACATAAAAATCCATACTTTCTTGTGGAACTTGCATGGTTTCGTTTTTTACATTTAAACCTTATTCCACCTAGAGTGTGTTGTGGAGTCTGTGTGTGTGTGTGAGGAGGGGCATGGTGCTCTCAGAGCCCACCTCCTATGGCCAGAGAGCCCTGTCCTGGGAGGGTTGTTGTCATAGTGAGAGGGTTCACTGCAGAAGACCTTGGGGCCGGGCTGGTGTTTCCTGAATGGGCCGCTGGTTGTTGCTCGTCCCTGACTCTCCGTTTCCCCATCTGAGTGGGTTTGGACCTGGAGCTGATTCTAATCCTGACTGGACTACTTGGCAACTTTATGACTGGGAGAAAGTTACTTAACCTGCCCGAGACTGTGAAATGTGGGTAAATGAATGTAGATGTTTGGCTGCAGCTACTCCTTATTGAGCTCTTATAGCAAACTCTCCTGCTTTCGCCCTCCTTCCCTGCCTCCCCTGGGGCCCAGGTCTAACCCCTTTCTCCTGGGCCCCTTTCCCTGTTCTGTGGCTGGCTGGCTGCCCGCCTGGCGCTGGACCTTTCATGCAATGGGAATCAGAGTGTATATCCTGGTCTGATCTGTTTGTACACTTAATTTTGTTTCCACTAATATTTCCCTGTACCGGCATAGTTCACAAACACATTTGAAGAGGCTTTTTCTCAGGATTCTTAACTTTCCCAAAGGAATTCCCATGGGTGGGTTCCTAGAAATCTATGAATGCTCTGAAATTGTGTGTATTTTTCTGTGGAAGGCATAACTTTCATCTGCTTGTTCATGACCTCAAAAAAGATAATGAATGGAATGATTGCATGATATTATGCTATTGTGTTTGTACTACAGGATATTTAGCCCATCTCTTGAGTTGTTAAATGGTTTTGACTATTTAAATCGTGCAGCTGTGAGCATCTCTGTAAATTTAGCGTACATGTATGTCTCCTGGAGTGGCATTGCCTGGGCAGTGAGCACTTATGGTTTTATAACTTTCTTCACAGACTCAGATGACTCCAGAAAGCTACACTTCCTGTTGTGAGTGTATTATATCCATTTCCCAACAAAGCAACTAACATCCGGTTTTTACAATTTTATTTATTTGTTGCTACCTGTAAAAATTTTTGTGGTGAAATACATATAGTGGAAGTTTACTATCTTAATCATTTTTAAATGTACATTCAGTAGTGGTAATTATGTTTCCACTGTTGTACAACCAATCTCCAGAACTTTTTCATCTTGCGAAACTGAAACTCTGTACCCATTAAATAACCAATTTTCTCCAACGAAACTGAAACTCTGTACCTATTAAATAATATTAAATAATCCATTCCCTCCAGCCCCGGCAACCACCATTCTTTCTACTTTCTGCTTCTGCGAGTTTGACTATTCTATGCACTTCATATCAGAGAAATCATGAAGTATTTGTCTGTGACTGGCTTATTTCACTTAGCACAGTGTCCTCCAGATGGGTCTATGTTGTAGCACGTGTCAGAATTTCCTTCCTTTTTAAAAGAGCTGAATAATATTCTATTTTATATCATATTTTGTTTATCCATTCACCCATTAGTGGACGGGTTGCTTTCAGCTTTTGTGAATAATAGTGTTATGTACAAATATCTTTATTATTGTATTAACAAGTATGATGCTGTAATGTACACACGTCTTTTTGAGATCCTATCTTCAGTTCTTTTGGGTACGTAGCCAGAAGTGGTATTTCTATTTTTAATTTTTTTGAGGAACCACTGTATGTTTTCCATAGCAACTGCCCTATTCTACATTCTCACCAATAGTGCACAGGGGTTCCAAGTTTCCCACATCCTCTGCAATGGTTGTTAGTTTCTGCTTTTTTATATCGAAGCCATCCTAGAGGGTGTGAGGTGATATTTCATTGTTGTTTTGAGTTGCATTTCCCTAATGATTAGTGATGCTAAGCATCTTTTCATATGCTTATTGGTCATTTGTATGTCTTCTTTGGAAAAATGTCTATTCAAGTCCTTTGACTATTTTAAAAATTGGGTTATTAGGGTTATGGTTGACTTGTAGGAGTTTGTATATTCCGGATATTAACCCCCTATCAGATATATGATTTGCAAATATGTTCTCTTATTCCATAAGGTTGGTTTTTTCACTGTGTTGATTGTGTTCTTTGATGTACAGAAGTTGTAAAATTTGAAATAGTCTAATTTCTCTTCTGTTGTCTGTGCTTTTGGTGTCATATCCAAGAAATCCTTGCCAAATCCAACATTATAAGGTATTTTAAAGGTATTTTAGTTGTTTTAGTCTATATTTCTGTACTCATCTTTATCCACTTATCCGTTGATGGGCATGTAGGTTGGTTCTATATTTTTGCAATTCTGAATTATCTGTGATCAGGTGTCTTTTTGGTGTAATGACTTATTCTCCTTTGAGTAGATACCCAGTAGTGGCATTGCTGGATTGAATGGTTTTTATACTTTTCTGTTTTACCACAATTTTCATCTGCATTTTTCCTCTTTGACCACTGACCATGTGAAATTCTCATACTGACCTTTATATGATCATGAACTCAGTATCATTGGGAAAGCCACATTTGCCACTTATGATTGTCAACCTTATCCTCCATTTTTTCTGTTATTGTTGATGCAAAAAGCATCTGTTATACCAGGACTTCAAAAATCAGTCTGATAAGCCTTTGATAAGTCTAATAATAATAACTGATAAGTCCGTTGAATTTGCTGCTTATTACTTTTTCTTTAGTAGCTAAACATGTATTTACTCCTGTGGTTACAATGAACACTCCTCTACATTTAAATTAATTATTTACACAGATGAAGTTGGAATAGCAAAATTTTAATTACTAAATACTGTCTTTATTTTTTTGCTCCAGGTCTGTCAATATTAACTTCTGATAATTTTCTTTTTTTCTGTTTGTGTGTGTGTGTGTGTGTGTGTGTGTGTGTTTTAATTTCAGTGGCTTTTGAGGTACAAGTGGCTTTTGGTCATATAGATGAATTCTGTAGTAGTGAAGTCTGAGATTTTACTGCACCGGTCACCTGAGTAGTGTACATTGTACCCAATATGTGGGTTTTTATCCCTCTCCTCCATCTTACCTGCCTTACTTTGAGTCTCTAGTGTCCATTATGTCACTCTGTAGACCTTTTTGTACCCATAAGTTAGCTCTCATTTATAAGTGAGAACATGCAATATTTGTTTTTCCATTCCTGAGCTGCTTCACTTAGAATAATAACCCCCAACTCCATCCAACTACTGCAAAAAAAACCCCATTATTTTGTTCTTTTTTATAGCTAAGTCATATTCCATGGTGTACATATACCACGTTTTATTTATCTACTCACTGGTCGATGGCTTGGTTCCTTATCTTTGCAGTTGTAATTGTGCTGCCATCAAGTGTCTTTTTGGTATAATGACTTCTTTTCCTTTGGGTATATACTCAGAAATGGGATTGCTAGATCAAATAGTTCTTGTAATTTTCTGTCTGGATCTATTTCTGGAAATTGTAGCCTCTAGTTTTTATTGTTATTAATAAAATACAATGGAATTTAGTGACCATCACTTTTCATTATGCTTTAAAATCTAGTAAATGAAAGCTAGAATACTCCTCTAAAGCAAGAATATTCTCTCTCTTTATTGGAACTCAAATACACAGAACTGGGTAAATCTTAATCTTTGGTTCAGAATATAACATGGCTCTCTTTCATTTGCTTTCCTTGATTGTTTTTTAATAATGTGGTAAGCACTTCCGAATCTCCTATCCAGTACAAAAACTAGGACAATACAGACAGTCACCCCTTCCACTTATGTGTCCCACCCCACCCTCCTTCCCCTGCCATCCCTGCCACCCCCTAGGCCATGGTAATAATCATCCTGAATCCTGGGTTTATCTCCCACTTACTTTCTTTTCATATAACTTTGTAAAAGAATCTGATCTAAATGTGTTTTTCAAATTATATATTTATATTTTAGTTGTTCTTAACTTATAGAAAAGTTATTATTTTGGATGTAATCTTATGGAACATTCTCATTTAATATGATGGTAAGACTTATCCCTTGCCCATGGGGTATTTCATTTAGTTTATTTACTGGATAGAGCCCATCATGTGACTGTACCTCAGTTAGTTCATCAGTTTTCCCATCCATGGTGACTGGGTTGCTTCTCTTACTTCTGCCAGTGTCATTGTAGAAGTGATATGTGGGTGTTTTCTCATTATACAGAGTTGAAAGGTAACTGACAAGGTTGGCACTACCAATCCCCCACACTCCAGAGGTAACCAGTGTTACCAGTTTGCTGGATTTCCTGCTAGACTTAACATTTGTATCTTAAAAAGGTGTTGCATTGTGTTTCTTTTCTATAGAAGTGGGAAAATACTATTGTATCCTGTACATTATTGATTACTTCTTTCATTTAACAGTAGGGAGATGCCTGGGAGTGCACACAGAACTTTCCTCCCTGTTTTCAACTGCTGTGCAGTATGTCTGTGAGTTATTTAGCTATTCTGCCATTAATGGAAATTTACAGTATTTCTAATCTTTTGATATTACGAACAATACTGTGTGATCATTGTCATACACAACCTCTTGTGCACAACGCATGAGTGTTTCTGAGGGTAGGTACCAAGAAGCGAAATTGCTGGGTCGTAGGATGTGGGTCCGATGTTTTCCTCCATTCTGCCCTGTTACCCTCCAGAGTGGGTGTCCAGCTTTGCATACCTGAGTATAAGAGTATCTGTTGTTCATATCCTCTATGACACTCTATATATGAAACTTAAATTTCTGCTAGTTGCTTTCTTTGATCTATCATATACAATGACCCACTAAAACTTCAATTGGTATGATAGATTCTAGTCATCTGTGTGTGAATTTAGCATTCATGGGCTTAATCAATAAGGCCCCCCCAGGGTCCAAGACATGTAATCATGTATAATTTTGTCAAGATATAATTTTTTAAATTGCTCTTGTCATGTGGCTGCTGGGGACACCCAACCCACTGCTCTGCACCGGGTCACACCGCGGCTTTGTCGTCTACTTATCCCTGCATTGAAGCACTGTCCTGAGGGGACCAAAATCATGCAGATTTAGGTAAGTCCGTGGCTAATGTTACTATATTATGTGTTCTTATAATGGCTAGGGCTGTGGAGTATATGAATTTATAAATCACTAGTCTTGTAATTAAAACTCAAACACTATAGAAAAAGGCCATGTAGAAGATAATTCCTCTATAATTCCCAACCCCTAAGATAACTACTGATGACAGCTTCATTTCTATTCCTTCAGACATTTTCTGACTGTGGATATACTAAAATTTATCCTATTATGCTCAGCCCTAAAATGGAATCATACAGTGTGTACTAGTATTTTTATGGCTCTATAACATGTAATATTGTGCATGTTGGTATGGTTGTTTTAACCATTTTTCTAGTGATGGTTTTGAGGTTATTTGCAGAGTTTTCTAGCCATCACAGAGTGCTGCAGGGATCTCTCTTGCATTCCTCTGGGTGCAGAACTGAGGCACTCGGAGGCAGTGCCCAGAGGAGGCAGCATCTGTAGGTGTCTTCACCTGCTCTGGCTCTTGGCACACCTGGTCAGTGACACTGTTTTGTGAGATGGGTTGAAAGCATCTGCTGCCAAAAGAGATAATGCTGGTGCTCTCCTCATGTGCCGTGGAATTCACGTAAAACTGCTTAGTGTCCATACCAGAATCAAGTATAACACGGCACCAGGCTAAGCACAAAACAGGAGTGGATCCTGCAGGTCCCACAGTCTAATTCCTGGTTTTCTTTCCCCTAAGCAGGTTCAATAAACAAACAAACAAACAAAACTGTTCTAAGAACGCAGCTGTGACATTTGTTAAAAAGCGGTGTTTAATGATCTCTTATTCACTTATCTGTTTAGTTTGTTGAAGTGTTACCTGGCATCCTGGTCTGGGAAGGAGTGCTGTCTGTACCTGCCCTCTGCTGGGCACAGTGTGACTGCTTCAGGGGCTAAGTTCACGCTCTCTGTCCTCTAAGGGGCCGCCACATGCCAGGAGCTCAGATGTGAGCCCAGCCCTGGCTCTTACCTCTTGGGGTCACGGGTAGGGGCACAGGGAGCTGAACATTGTGCACAGCAAGCCACCACCGGCTCAGCATCTGCCCCGCTGGACTTACTACTTCTAGAAGGCAATACCTGAGTTCCTCTGGCCTCAGCTCCTAGAGTGACTGGTGCACTGTCCCTCTTACTTTTCCATCAGTGTGACAACTGTGTGACCCACCATCTGTGTGTCAAAGCAAGGCCCTGCCTTGTCCTCTGCTCCTGTGCTGACCCCAAAGGCAAATGCTCTGCTGGTTTCCTTCCATTTCATTTCACCTATTAATAGATGTGTGAAAACTGTTCAGAGCAATACGTACCTGCACATGTTTAAACTTCAGACCCTGTGAGTGATTCAGTGGCATCTTTCTCTAACCCCCAGCCTCCCTTCCCACAGAGGCAGCTGTTGTGGCCAGTTGCTGCAGTTTCTTTCCGGAGTATCTGTATATATAAAGCTGCACAGGTGTGAGTATACCACATAGCCTGTCTTGCACTTTGGACTGTTGAGTTACTGGTACATCTAGGAGAGCACTGCATATCTGTACTCATGTCCGCCTCTGTCTTTTCAACATCTGTGTGGCAGCCGTGTTTGAATTACCAATTCCCTTTTTGGGGAACCATTAAGTTGTTTCAGCAATTTTTACTGTAGATAAGGCTATACCGCATATCTGTGTACATGTGTTTTTATGTACATGGGCAAGTGTATCTGCAAGGGAAAAGTTTCCTCAGGAGGAATTCTGGGCACAGCGCGTGGGAATTTCTGAATATGATGGATGCCCCTAGCTTCCACCACAGGGAGCTTGGTCCCGTTGACATTTCCCCCACACCTTCACCTGGGCTATGCTCTTAAACTTGGTTATTTGTCAATGTGAGAAGTGGAAAATAGTATGTAATTGTAGTTTTGATTTGTATTTCTATTGAGTTATATATTTACTGATATATATTAAGAAAATTAACCCTTTGTAAATACATTCCTGTTTTTCACTGATCTTTAAGTTTTATTGTAATATTTTGTTCTTCAGTATATGTATATACACACATATACTAATTTTGTTTTATGGTTCCTGGATTTTATGAGTAGTTCAAAGAACTAATCCAGCTGCAGCTTTTTTTCTTTTTCTTTTTTTTTTTTGGTTGAACCCCATGTTTTCTCCTATCTTTTTAGTTTTACGTTGGAGGGCTCTATCTGGACTTAATTTTAGTGTAACGAGTGACAGAGTTAGTTAGCCTGTTACCCTTACACTGTTTTCTGGCTAACCCAGCTGTTAACTATTGATCTGTTTATTCACGTGCCAGTTCCTAATGGTTTTACATAGTGTCATCTGTACTTTAAAATAGCGAAAGGAAAGCCCTACCTCACTCTACTTTTCCAGAATTCTCCGGGCTGCATGTTTACCTTAACCTCCCCCATCATGTCTTCATGCCATTGTCTTCTTAAGAAAGAATAAGGTGTGTCTTTCCATCTACTCGCATCTGTTTAATTTGACTTTGCATTACACAGAAAGCTGGTCTTAGTCTTTCTACCTCGGCATCTAGGTGTCCTCACTGCCCCCTGGCAGACCCCACCCCCATCACGGAGTACTTTTATTTATATTTTGCTTCGCCTAATGGTCACTAGTTAGTGTCACACTGATAGTGTCCAGTTCAGTGGTCTTTGCAGTTGAGATGATCCTATACACAAAGTCTTGTTAAAAATGCCAGTAAGTTCATACAAACCCAGGCTGCACCCAAGGTCACGTTCAAGAGTTGGGCTGGGAGAGGTTGCTTTCCGAGCCTCTGCCACTTTGTGGCTGGCTCTTCTCACTGGGAAGTTCTGTGTATCTAGAATGTCTGAGTGGAGTCCTGTTCCAGTGGCCAGCCCCTGACCCCTGTGCCCAATCCCTGAACGGCCTTTTCCTGCTGTCCACAGCCTGCTGGAACCTTTCACAAAATGTACTGCATGCTTTCCTGCCTTACGAGGGATTATAGAGACCAGAACTTGCCATTTCTTCAGAGTCTCAAGGCCACCATCATGAACACGTTGTCCTGTCTGGTGCACAGGGGTTTTCTGGAGGCTGCTGGGCCGGACCTGGTTGTCCCCTCCTTAACTGACCGTCTTCAGCAACACTACCTTTCTGCTTAGGAACCTGCTGCGGCTTCCCCAGGGTCAGCCCACTCCTCTTCCACTAGGCTCCTTGTTCTACAATAGAGCTGGAACCGAGGTGCCTGGAGCAAGATGGTAAAGCCTTTACTTCCGGTACTTTCCTATTTCAGAAATAAGGCAGAGGCCACGTGCCTCCACTCCAGAAAGATGTGTGTGGCCTTTAAATATATATATTTAAATGGAACACTGTTCTGTTTTCTGATGAGGATTTTTTCTGACTTTCTGTTGAAATAGGGTGGGGTGAGTTTCTGTTTCCTAAGACACTGTTGTGCACACATCTGATCCTTTCCTTACGGCAGTTTCTTAGCAGTGAAATGAGCGGCCCAGAGGCTGTGAGCAGTTTGACTCCTGTTGCCAAGTGCCCTCCTTCCAGGCAGGCAGAGCCCATGCTCCCAGCAGAGGGTCCCTACAGCCTGGCCTGTCACCATCTTTGTTTTTATCTTTGCTGATTTGAAGGCAAGAAATGGTATCTCAGTATTTTAATTTGCACTTTTGGACTCTGTGAGGTTGAATGAATACTTGTGTGTTAGTTGATCTGTGCATCTGCTTTGGGCCTCACCTATGTTTTCACTGCTTTGTGAAAACTGTGTTGAGGACATTTACCCTTACATATTACAAAGCATCGTTCATGTTTGTAGTTTGCCTTTTAAGTGTTCGATCTTGGTGACGGTTTTAAATTTTGTAACCAAATCTACCCATTTTATTATGATGGTTTCATACTTTGGTGTTATACCATATTTTCTTGTGGTTCCTTTATGGTTTTGTTTTTGACATTAAACTCTAATCCATCTACAAGTTACCTTGGTTTATAGCATGAGGTGTATGAATCCAATTTAGTTGTTTCAAATGGTGACCTGATTTTCCCAACATATACTGAATCATTCTACTTTCTCTATTGATTTGAATGCCACTTGATAATTATAAACTAAATAATAGTCCAGGCACGGTGGGTCACTCCTGTAATCCCAGCACTTTGGGAGGCCAAGGTGGGTGGATTAACTAAGGTCAGGAGTTCGAGACCAGCCTGACATGGTGAACACGGCCAACATGGTAAAACCCCATCTCCTAAAAATACAAAAATTAGCTGAGGCGTGGTGGTGGGCTCCTGTAATCCCAGAGACTGTGGAGGCTGAGGCAGGAGAATCACTTGAACTGGGAGGTGAAGGTTGCAGTGAGCTGAGATTGCACCATTGCACTCTAGCCTGGGCGACAAGAGTGTAACTCCATCTCAAAAATAAATAAATAAATACAAAAATTAGCCTGGCATGGTGGCACATGCCTGTAATCCCAGCTACTTGGGAGGCTGAGGCAGGAGAATTGCTTGAACCCAGGAGGTGAAGCTTGCAGTGAGATCGCACCACTGCACTCCAGCCTGGGAGACAGAGGGAGACTCCATCTCAAATAAATAAATAAAAGTAAATAATTTAATAGGCATCTTTTTATGGATTTTCTGGTCTTTTCTACTAGATCTGTCTTTCCTTGTGCCAACCCAATGTTTTAATATTTCAGCTTACCTTTTAATATTGACCGATTTTAGTATATGGTAATAGAGGTTCATGTCATTCATTGTAATAGTGTTTGAATTTATATTGGAATTTCATGAGATTTATAACCATATATGATTATATTACCATGGTAATATATGGTAAGACTTTTAAATAGATATGCTTTGTTTCATAAACAAATATGCTGAACTTCACCATTGGGGTCAGTTGGGAGGCATCATAATGTCTTGGCTAAAAGTGCAGGCTTTCAAGTCAGACAGCCAGGCTCTGATCCTGTACCCACCACTTACTTACTTATTTGCTTTCTGCCTCAGTTTCCCCATCTGTAAGAAGTAGGATGAGAGTTAATGAAATAATGCAAGCATTGTGCTAGTCACTCTTGACAGGGAGTGAGACCTAGTCCCTTGGGTATACCAAGTGAAAAACAGTCACCTTTGATGATTATATTATTCACGGACATTATTCCATTTTCCATGCTTCTTTCTTTCTGACTTCATACTGCAGTTACCATCAAGCCATGAGCGCGGTGGTCTTGTTCCTTCCTGACCTACCATAGTAGTGGGCTCCATCAGCAAATGGAGGAAGAGGGCCATGCCGGACGCTGGGCACTGCACATAAGCCCCCTGGCAGCCTTTTTCATGTCGCCCAAAGGGGTAATTGTCCTGCTGGCGGTCTGTAAGATGGGTTAGGGTGACTTGCTAATAGACATTGTAAATCTTAATATTTATGTATGTATTTTATTATTACTGGTTTTCCATTTGTGATGTAATATTGTTTCTCCTAAATTTATTTCTCCTTCTAAATACTGAGATAAAATTCATGCTCTTGAAGTGTACTATTCAGTGGCTTTTAGTGTATTTCCTATATACTATATGTGGTTGTGCAACTGTCGTTACTGTCCACTTCCAGAACTTTTTCATCATCCCAAACAGAAGCTCTGTACTCATAAAAAAATAACTTCCTACCTGTCTCTTCCCCTAGTCTTTGGTAACCTCTGTTATACTGGTAAACTTTGTGGTGTTTTCTGTCTGTGCGAACCTGCCTATTCTAGGGGCCTCATATAAGTGTAATCACACAATATTTGTCTTTTTGGTCTGTCTTATTTCACTTAGCATATTTTCAGGGTTCATTCATGTTGTAGCATGTAACTACTGCATTCTTTTTCTGGCTGAATAATATTCCACTGTATGGATAGACTCCATTTTGCTTATTCACACATCCTTTGGACATTTGGATTATTTCTGGGTTTTGGCTATTATGAACAATGCTGCTATAAACAGTTGTGTACAAGTTTTTGTGTGAACATGTTTTTAATTCTTAGTATATACCTAGGAGTAGAATTATTTTGTCATATGGTAACTCTATATTTTTGAGGAACTGCCAAACTATTTTCCCATGTTGATTCACCATTTTACATCCCCACCAGGAAGTAAGAGGGTTCCAAATTTTACGCATTCTTGCCAACACTAGTTATTATCTGACTTTTTGGATCATTCTAATGAGTGTGAAGTAGCCTGTGGTGTCATTTGGATTTGCATTTCTCTGATGAGTGATGATATCAAGCACCTTTGCTGGTGCAGTTGGCCTTGTGTATGTTCTCTGGAGAAGTGTCTGTGCTGAGCCTTGGCCCACTTTTTTTTTTTAAAGACAGAGTTTCGCTGTTGTTGCCCAGGCTGGAGTGCAATGGCATGAGCTCGGCTCACTACAACCTCTGCCTCCCCGGTTCAAGTGATTCTCCTGCCTCTCAGTCTCCCAAGTAGCTGGGATTACAGGCTTGTGCCACCACACTCAGCTAATTTTTGTATTTTTAGTAGAGATGGGATTTCTCCATGTTGGTCAGGCTGGTCTTGAACTCCTGACCTCAGGTGATCTGCCCGCCTCAGCCTCCCAAAGTGCTGAGATTACAGGCTTGAGCCACTGTGCCCGGCCAGCCCACTTTTTAATTAGGCATTTGTCTCTTTATTACTGAATTGTAAGAGTTCTTTATATATTCTGGACTCTAGACCCTTCTCAGATATATGGTTTGCAAATATTTTCTCCCACTCTGTGGGTTGTGTTTTCACCTTATTGGAAAAAATGACTGGTTATATTCAGTCAGATATGGCAAAAAGTCTCAAGGTGTTATGTGAATGATTAAGGTATTGGGGTGTCCCCTGTGAGACTACACGTGTTTAGAGGCAGAGGAAAAGGTGCAGTTCAGTTCTTAAACGTGGAATGGATGCAACTCCAGTGTGTCTCTTTGTGTGTAATGCCAGCAGATGCCCCTGCGAGATGTACTGGATCGTGGGAAAGGGTTTCCATTTGGTACTAGATTGTTCGGAACTTTTAATTTATGGTGGGTATGGTGGCTTACGCCTGTAATCCCAACACTGTGGGAGGCTGAGGCGGGAGAATCACTTGAGGCCAAGAGTTCAAGATCGGCCTGGGCAACATAGCGATTCCCTATCTCTCAAAAAAGAAGTTTCAAAATTTGAAATAATAATAGATAGTGCATTTATTCAGATGTCTTTTCTCATCTTTTGAGATGATTATCAGGTTTTTTTCCTTTTGTCATCTGATGATGGACTTAATTTTTCCATTTGTACTAATGGAATATTAAGTCCCTCTGTGATTTCTGAACCAAGCTATTCCTAGGCCTAAGTTTTATTTTGCTGACACAGAAATAATTTAGAAGGCCAAGTGTGGTGGCATGTGCCTGTAGTCCTAGTTACTGAGGTAACAGGACTGCTTGAGTCCAGGAGTTCAAGGCTGCAGCAAGCTTTGATTGCACCACTGCACTCCAGCCTGGTCAACAGTCTAAAACCCTGTCTCAAAAACAAAACAAAACAAAACAAAACAAAAACTAAGGCAATGATAGTCCCTGGCAAATGCTGGGAAGGAGGCAGCAGTGGTCAGGGAAGGTAGCCCTGAAGCAGGACTTTTAAAGCAGAGAAGACTGGGAGGCCCAGCCAGGCAGATCACAAGGTCAGGACTTCAATACAAGCCTGGCCAACATAGTGAACCCCGTCTTTACTAATAATACAAAAAAATTAGCTGGACGTGGTGGAGTGCGCCTACAGTCTCAGCTACTCGGGAGGCTGAGGCAGGAGAATCACTTGAAGCCGGGAGGTGGAGGCTGCGGTGAGATTGGGCCACTGTACTCCAGCCTGGGCGACAGAGCGAGACTCCATCTCAAAAACAAAAAAAGAAAAGAAAAGACCTTATCTTATTTCCTATATGTTTGTGTTTTCAGTCCTGATGTATAATTTGGCCTTAGCGTCTAGGGAAGTGGCCTATGCAATCTCTGCTGTTTTGGATGTATGGCTCCCTTTCTTCATTGATTAAGGTATGATTCTTTTTATAAATGTTCCATGGCAGTGGGAGGGGGTTCTCTGTCACATTCCACACCTGGATCAGTTCCTCTCAGTTTTGTTGGTCAAATCCAGATCTGCCATATCCTGTGAAATGACAAGTGAGCTGCCTTCTCACCATCGCTCCTGGGGCCTCTCCACGTCCCCTGAGCTGGCTCAGCCGTCTGCTCCGGGTGTTTTGATGCAGGGTGTTCCACTAGTATTCCCAGCGCTGACGCGCCCGTCCGTGGCCTGCTTGCTGCTTGGACTTCACTGTGTCTAGTGTTGACAGTGCAGACCCGAAGCTGTCCACGCACGGGCACACACACTCCTCTGTCTTGTTTGCACTGGACTGAAGTATCTATGGAGGTTATTTTCAGCTGCTGAATTTGGAATGATTTTTATATCTTTTCTGCTCTCTGCCCATGTCCATGTGTTTATTTTATATTGTTGTGATTGGTATTTATTATGTGGAGACACAATTACCTGTGCTGAAATAATCCACCTTCTGGGACTTTCCAGGGTGAGAGGTTGTCACTGCTACCTGGGCCATGTGAACCCGCACCAGCATTTTGTGGTTACGAACTGTACAGTCACAAATGTCTCTGGGCAAATCCCCTCCTATACCTGAAGGCAGCTTTTGGTTTGCAACCCCACTGGCCAGCGGGAAGGGCCAGTCCCGGCGCTCCTCACTGCCCTGTGCCTAGAACCTAGATGGTTCTAGGGCTGCTGTTTCCCCCTTGGCCCTGCCAACACTACTGTTTTTACTTCTGTTCTCTGGCTGAGTGCAGTGGTTCCTGGAAGCCAGTGCCACGTGTCCCCACGTAGCTCACTCTTCTGGCAGCACGCACCCGAGGGTCCTATTGCTAACACGCTGAATTAATTCTTTGCTCATCTTACAGAGTGGGTTTTGACTGCCCCCATTTCTGAGGCCTTGTAGGCCAGAGCTTTGTTGTCTCGTCGGCAGGTTGGGACTTAGATGGCCGTGACCGTTTCCTCTCTGCTGCTGCAGTAAGTAAGTGCCTGCACCGTGTGTTTGGGGCTGAAGTTGAAGCGGGGCTGTGGGGGAGATGGGCATGTGAGGAGGCACGGGGCATGAGTGAAGTGGGGGAGGGGTTGAAGGCGGTTGGCCCAGAGGTTCCCCACCCTTTTTGAGAGGTCTGAGGCCTGCAGGCCTGGCTCAAAGCCTATATGGTAGTCCCCAGACGTGTGTGTGTGTGTGTGTGTGTGTGTGTGTGTGTGTGTGTGTGTGTGTGTGTGTGTGTGTGTGAAGTGGGGGAGAAGTGGAGGGCTGACTCTGTTCAGATTCATCAGGATGAGTACAAGGCACCCAGCTCTCAGCCTGGCCTGACCTCCTGTGTGTCCTGAGCAGGCTACAGCCCTCTCTGAGCCCCTGCTTCTCATCTGGACCCTGCTGGGGAGGGCTTCTGAGCTCCTCAGTGCTGGCAGCAGGGGCTCCAGGGGCCCTCCCTCCATGGCAGCCAGGACAGGACTCTCAGACGAGGACAGAGAGCTCATGGGGGGCTCCCATGGACCCGCCGTGGGGCCAAGGGAGGTAAAGCCTGGGCCAGGAGCAGTGGTGCTGTGGACCACGGATCCTGAGGGTGGCCTGACTGCGGCTGAGGGTCCAGGTGGGCTTCGTGTACCTCTGGGTCCTGGAGCCCTGATGACTTGGACCCGTCCTCTCCAGAACTTGGACTCCAGATTAGAGTCAGTGACAGGAGAGAGCCCGGTGGGCACTGTGCTTCCAACTTCATTTCCAGCCATGACAGTTCCCAGGAAGGAACCCACAGCTGACCACGGCCGAGACATCAGAGGGTGGAAAACGAGGCAGTGGGCGTCCACATGACCTCAGGTGCTTGGGGCCCGGCAGACCCAGAGAACCATTTGCACTAGGCCAGGCTGCCGGAAGTGTCCCCAGGTCTTTGATTTCCTGTTCTGATGAAAAGACTTGCCTTTAATTATAAAGGTGAACTGCATAGAGTCAAAAATTCAAGCCATGGGTATAAAATGAAAGTAAAATTCCTGTCCCCTCATCTATCCTGCCCTGCTACACAGAGATGTCCTCTCAAGTTTCCTAGACTTTTTCTGGAAATTTCTGTACACACAGAGATGCTTATGACTGCATACACTGTCCCAGAACGTGCAGGACTGGGCCTCATGTTTGGTTTGCTGGTCTGACTTGACGCTCCTCAGTCAGGACATGCATGTGGCACACTGGGATGTGGCACACGTGGCTGTGCTGCTGGGGCACACTGTCCCAGGCGGCAGCGCCTTTGCAAGGGGAGTGAGGAAGGCAGGAGGTGGGCCTGGGAGGGAGGAGGCACGGAGCCGCCGCAGGTGTTTCTTTTACTGAGTGTGCCCATGGCCACACTCAGGTTTTGCTTTTCACCTTTCAATCTGTGAAACAGTGAGCAGGAAAAAGCAAAAGGCACTGGTGGTGGCACGTCCAGCACTGCTGGGCCGGGGTTCGAGTCCCTGCAGTGTCGCTGCTTCCTTCCGGCTCCCTGCTCCAGGCTTCTCCTCCCACCCCAGCAGGGATGTCTTGTCTCCTAGAAGGTGGCATTGGGTGGAGCACCCAGGCCTCTCCCAGAAGCCCTCCTGCCCCGCTATCCCCTCCCTCTTCTCCAGGGACCCTGGGAATACAGCAGGGGACCGGGGACTACAGGCAGCTGTAATTCAGCCCCTCAGCCACTCCTGTGGAAGGAGGAGGGGGACAGCAGGCACAGCGTGGGGGCTCTGCACCCAAGGCTGTGGGGCCTACCTGGAGAGGCCCCGCCCCTCGGCATACTCCCCACTGCCCTCTTCCTTCCAGGGCTCCCAGGATCAACTCACCGCCTCCCTCCTCTCCACATCTGAGGACCACAGCGGCTCTTCCAGGGAGGGCTGAGGGGATGGGGTCTAAGGGGAGAGGCCAGAAATCCTGAGGCCTGGGCTGGAGATGGGGAGGGAAGACAGGGCCAAATGAACAGGCCCTTGTGCAGGAAGGCAAAAGGCTGGGACCGCAAGGGGCTGGGTGGGACAGGGGAGTCAGCCTACGCTCTCCAGGCGCCTAGACCCCAGAGATCCGCCTGCTCAGCACCAGCACCAGCAGAGGCAGCTGCTTTGATCCTGAGCAGGCAGTTTCCTCCTCCCTCAGTCTCTGCCCTGTCCCATCCCCAAGAGGGAGGCCAGGGGCTCAAGTCAGTTTCACCAGCCATGATACTGATGCTGTCTGCAGCTTGGAACAGCCTGCCTGGCCCCAAGGCTCCTCAGGGAGCCCCTGCCAGTCACTATATTATAATCTCCTTTAACAAGTCAGGCCCCACAAGGAACAGCCCGAAGCAGGAGAGAGGTGTGCAGAGCTGGCCTTGGGAGGCTGGCCATATCTCCTGACCCCACAGAGCCCACTCAGAACACCACGCCCCAGTGGGTCTTCCCAGCCCAAACTCAAGTCGCAGGTTGGCACGGATCCTCTAGGGAGACCTGGGCTCCCATGGGGTGGAGGAAGCCACAAACCTCAACAAGGCTGCAGGAATGCAGTGTGCAGGGCCAGGGAGGGGAGCCAGGAGACAGAGGGGAAGGAGGCCAGTCAGCTTTGTTGGAGAGGACCCTTCATGAAGAGCCCTGGCTTGGGCCTCCTGGTCAAGGGTGGGGCCCATTTGCAGCAATCTGCAGCCCCTTAGCCCCTGGCAAATTCTGGTGCCAGAAAATCCCCTCTGGAGCTGGTGTCCCTCTCATGGAAGGGGTGAGAGAAGGCAGCTGAAGCTGAGGTCGTGGCAGGCCATGCCTGGGTGGTGAGGCCAAGCCTCCCCTGCAGCTGCAAGGGCAGGTGGGAGGAATTGCAGGAGCTGCTGTCCTTGGATGTGATCAGCCTGACGCTGGGAACCAGGCGGCTTAGACTCACGTAGGAGCCAAGGCACACAGCCCAGGACCGAAGACTGAAAGGAGCCACCCCACGGCCAAAGAGCATAGACCTCTGAGTGCCACCTAGCCTGTGTAAGACTCCATGTCTCTATCTAAAATGGAGTTCGGGCCAGGCGCAATGGCTGACGCCTGAAATCCCAGAACTTTGGGAGGCCAGGGGTTCGAGACCAGCCTGGCTGACATGGAGAAATCCCGTCTCTACTAAAAATTCAAAAATTAGCCAGGCGTTGACAGCAGAAGGTCTTGAAGTGTATGTGATGGAGTATGTGTTGTTTGCTGAGAGGCGATGGCAAGGAACACTGAGCCATCCCCAGGCAGGAAACTGCTAGAATACTAGGCAATATATACCAGTCATGCACTAGTTAAACCAGTTCCCAAAACACAGGATACGTGAACTTGTCCCCATTGCTGACTCACAAAGAGTGCTTTCTAGCTTATTTCTGTCTTAGTGGTGAACAGGCATTATCTGCTTGTTTAGTCTATCTTTATTCTATGAAGAAACACTGATCACCTGCTTAGTAAAAATAATCACTTGTGCCGGGTGTGGTGGCTCACGCTTGTAATCCTAGCATTTTGGTAAGCCAAGGCAGGTGGATCACGAGGTCAAGAGATCGAGACCATCCTGGTCAACATGGTGAAACCCCTTCTCTACCAAAATACATAAATAAGCTGGGTGTGGTGGCGCGTGCCTGTAGTCCCAGCTACTTGGGAGGCTGAGGCAGGAGAATTGCTTGAACCCAGGAGGCGGAGGTCGCAGTGAGCCGAGATCATGCCACTGCACTCCAGCCTGGCGCCTGGCAACAGAGCAAGATTTTGTCTCAAAAAATAATAATAATAATAATTGTTCATAAAGAATATACACATGGTCAGAGTCTGCCCTGAGCTTTCACCTGGGAAATGCTGTCAGCCCCCTGGCGTCTCACTCTGATCCCACTTTTGCACTCTATCTTTGTGTCTGTTTCTTTCTTTTTTTTTTTTTCTTTTTTTTTTTTTTTTTTTTGGATTCTGGCGCTGTCACCCAGGCTGGAGTGCAGTGGCAAGATACTGAAACACTGCAACCAATCCCTTCTGTATTCAACCAAAAAACATGCCACACCCCCCAGAGTATATC
>CAUYQU010053248.1:0-27409 GCA_963574635.1 Cheracebus regulus
AAAACTTTTGTAATGGGACCTACGTCAGTCACTGTATGAAAAAACATATATAAGCTCTTGTGCACAAAGAATAAATCGCTGATCTGAGCACAGCTCGTTTCAGACCTCCAGACCCATTTTTCTCTATCTCTCTTTTCTTCCGCACACTCTCTCTTCCAGGTATTAGGACCCTCTTGCTGGTCAAGAGACCCCCGGCAGACGTGCCAATCTCACGGACCCCAACATGTAATGATACCAAGCCTCAAAAAAAAAAAAAATGTCAAAATCTCCTTCACTGAATGACTGAAGGTGTTTCGGGAAAAAAACTTATGACTGGCTACTTGGCTTTGAAGTGTAGGTGGTGCAGAATATAGCAGTCCTGGAGGCAATTGAAAATGGTGATCTGATGCTTAAGTGAGAAATCAGGGATCAAGACATGGTTTGAGACTCATTCCTGGAAAGGTGATAGATAAAGCTGAAGGAGAGGAATAGGTAATTTTGAAGAAGAATTTAAGTGAAGGAAAGTGGAACAATCAGAGAATCTTGTCATCTTGGGAATGGTTAAAAAATAGTAATCATTTTGTAAAACTCCAATCTTTATATAACTGAAAGAAGACTAATTTTTATTTTATTTTTTTATTGCAAAAAACAGATAATGCATTTTTAATGTTTATTTTAGCTTTTCAGGATGTCCAGCAAAGAATCCCGTGGGAAAAAAGAGACATCTCAGGGGAAAGACACCACCACCTCATCACACAATTTTGGTGAAAAAGTAAGAATTTTGATTTACTGACCTAGAGATACCTTTCCTTCTTTCTTTTTGAGATGGAGACTCGCTCTGTCACCAGACAGGAGTGCAGTGGCGTGATCTCGGCTTACTGCAACCTCTGCCTCCTGGGTTCAAGCAATTCTAATGCCTCAGCCTCCCAAGTAGCTGGGATTACAGGCATGTACCGTCACACCCAGCTAACTTTTGTATTTTTAGTAGAGACAGGGTTTTACCATGTTGGCCAGGATGGATTAGATCTCCTGACCTTGTGATCCATCCACCTCGGACTCCCAAAGTGCTGCGATTACACGTGTGAGCCACTGCGCCTGGCCAGTACCTTTCTTTTTTAACAATAATGAAAAGACTACACCTTACTATTATAATGATTTATGTAAATATTTTGTTTTCTGTCCAGCTGATCCAGGAAAAGTCATTTGCTTTTCCTGTTTTTTATTTGCATTGTTTTATTTATTCCTCACAACTCTATGATGTGGGTACTATTATTCCAGACACACAGATGAAGAAACTGAGGCTTAGAGAGTAGTTACGTAGAGGTAAGTTGTTTGCCAAGGCATTCCTGGCCTCAATTCTAAGCCCCCTAAATAGCAATGACTCACCACTGAACTATTTTCCATGTTGTCTCTTTTTTCAGTTTCCTCAACTTTGGCTAGGATTGCATTCTCATCAGTCAGAATGGCCAGCACTATGTGGGTGAGGCTAATAGTGGTGAAGACATACTTATCATGTTTTAATTCTCTCAGAAACTATCTTAAGAAGTGTGTTGGGGCTGAGTGTGGTGGCTCAGACCTGTAATCTCAGCACTTTGGGAGGCTGAGACAGGAGGATCACTTGATACCAGGAATTTACGACCAGCCTAGCAGCATGGTGAAACCCTGTCTCTACCAAAAAAAAACAAAAACAAAAACCACGCATGATGGTGTGCACCTGTGCTACTCAGGAAGCTGAGGTGGGAGGAGGATTGAGGTGGGAGGATCCTTGAGCCAAGGAGATCGAGGCTGAAGTGAGCTATGTTCTCATCGCTGCACTCCAGCCTGGGTGACAGAGTGAGGTCCTGTCTCGAAAAAAAAGAAGTACTGTTTTGGTAGATGAAATTTAGGACATCTCATTAACTGAGCTGGGTGTTGTCTCCAGGAAGCCAGACTACAGAACAAACAAAAAACTGTGTAATCAGTTTTAGTATATGCTCTCTGAACAGTCTCATAGTTGATATCAGAATTAGACAGTGTTTATACTGTGTTACTGTTCAAGATGACTGACTAATCTGGCAAAGGTGAATATTCACAAAATAAAATGATTACTGTGGTAGCAGGTTAGTTCATAAGACTTTTTTGTGACCTGGATGAAGTTCTAGATAGTGTACTTCTTGGTGTTTGTTCCTTGCCTACTTATTAACTCTCTGATTACTAATTTGGCCTTACAGGTATAGCAATAGTTGGAAAGGTAACCCTGAAGCATGGCCATCCAGTACTCTGTGTAATTTATATAGTCCTCCTCCTCATTTGCCATTATTAATTGGTATGCTGTTTACAATTAACCCCTCATTCCCTCTTAAAGCTACTCTAGTCAGACTTTTTCTTGCTATCACTCCTATAGTGGTGGTTTCTATCTTGCTAAATCCATTGGTCATTTCTAAGATCTCATCTGACTTGGCATATCAGCAGTATTTGATACAGCTGATTACACCTTCTCCTCAAAACACTTTCACGAAGGTTTTTGTTTTTTGTTGAGTAGGTCTCAACAGTGAGCTTAAGATATTCAGTAAATCAAGCTGTAAACACATGTGCTGTCATCCAGGCTGTATTCTTTCATTTCTAGAGCACAGGCAGAGCAGATTTAACATCATTCTTAAGGTACCTAGGATTTTCTGAATGGTAAATTTTAAGTATTGGCTTCAGCTGAAAGTCACTAACTGTATTAGCCCCTAACCGGAGTCAGCTTGTCCTTTGAAACCAGACATTAACTTCTCTCTAGCTGTGAGAGTCTTCATTATAAGACTATGTCGAAAATTTGTTGTTTAGTTTAGCAACCATCTTCATCAATAATCTCAACTTTAGTTTAGCAACCATCTTCATCAATAATCTCAACTGGATTTTCTGTAGCTTCTACATTAGCACTTGCTGTTTCACCTTAAACTTTTATGTTACAGAGTTGGCTTGATTCCTTAAACCTCATGAACCAGCCTCTGCTAGCTTCCAACTTTTCTTATGAGGCTTCCTCACATCTGTCAGCCTTCATGGAATTGAAGAGTTAGGGCCTATCTCTGGATTAGGCTTTGGCTAAAGGGAACGTTGTGGCTGATTTGATTTTCTATCCAGACCACTCAAAACTTGCCCAGTATCAGTAATGTGGCTGTTTTGCTATCTTACCATTTATGTGTTCACTGGACTAGTGCTTTTAATTTCCTTCATTAATTTTTCTTTTGCATTCATAACTTGTCTAATTGTTTGGTACAAGACTAGCTTTCAACCTATGTTGGTTTTTGACATGCCTTCCTCAGTAAGTGTAATCCTTTCTAGCTTTTGATTTGAAGTGAGAGATTTATAATTTTTCTTTTCACTAGAACACTTAGAGGACAATGTTGGGTTATTAGTAAGCTTAATTTCAAGATTCTTATGTCTCACGGAATAAGGAGGCCTGAGGAGAGGGCCTGAGGAGACTGGGGAACGAGTGACTGGTGAAACAGAACACACACAACATTTATCAATGAAGTTTGCTTTCTCATATGGGCGATTTGTGGTGCCCCAAAGCAACTAAAATAATAACATTAAAGGTCATGAGCACAGGTCCCATAGCAATATAACAACAATGACAACATTTGAAATATTGTGAGAATTACCAAAGTGTGACACAGAGATATGAAGTGAGCACATACTATTGGAAAAATGGTGCTCACAGACTTGCCATAAACCTTCAGTTCGTAAATAATGCAGTCATCTATGAAGTACAGTAAAGCAAGGCACAATAAAATGAGGTATACTGGTGTTCAGAGTCTGACTACCTCCTCCACTGCTATGCTCATGATCCAAGCACCTTGTTTTCCTAAATTGTTACAGTAGTTTCCAAATTGATCTCCCTGCTTCTGCATTTGCTTCCTTATAATCTGTTCTCAACACACTAGCCAGTGTGGTCCTATTAAAGAATAAGTCCAATCATGTTATTCCTCAGCTAAATACTTTCCAGTGGTTTTCCACTTCATTCAGCATAAAAGCCAAAATCCTTACCGTAGTTGACAACGCCACCTACTCTTCCTATCCCATCCCCCTGACACTTTCCTGATGTCGTCCCCTTTACTCCATGGCTTCCTTGCTGTTCCAACAAGCCAGGCATGTTTCTGCCTCTGTGGCTTTGCCCTTTCTGGCATTTCCTTTGAGTTGAAAAACTCTTTCCCTCAATATTCCAATGGTTTGTTTCTTCACTTCATTTAGGTCTCCATTCAGATGGCAGCTCGTAAGTGGGGTCTGACTACTCTGTTTAAAATGGCAAATCTACCCACTCCTTTCAGCCCTTTCTGTTTCCTTTCTCTGCTTTTCTTTTCCCCCCATAGCATCATCTGACACACTAAATATATTACTTTTTTATTTGTAAATTCCTGTACTAGATATTGACCTTCGTGAAGGCAGAAACTGTTATTTTTTTTATTAATCTCTCTCCACTGTCTAGAATGTCTTTGGTACATGGTAGATACTTCAAACAAACTTGTCCTAGGTCTGTTGAATTCAGAATCCACTGAAAAATAAGTGGATGTGTGGTTTTGCTTTGTAGAAGACTGAATCTCACCATGGCAATGCCACCTCACAACTACCTTATCTGACCTGTCAGCTTGCTTCCTGCTCTGACACCTGTATCTCTTCTCATCTCTATTTTGTGAGCATTTAGGGTTCTGATTTCTAGTTGAATCTCCCTTCCTTTTACCAAAGTTTGTGTATCTGTAAACATTCTTCCCCTCTGAAGTTCATTATTGAATGGAAATGTTGATTTGTAATACTAGTGATGTGATAGTTCTGTTTATACTGTGCTTTATTTTGTGCTTTTTAAAATTCATTTTCTTTATGGCATTTTTAGGACAAGAAAGAGAGAAAAACCTCAGCAAGTTCTACTTGTTCATCTTCTATAAGATCAAGTTCATCAGAAAAGAGAAAACTGGTGAGTGTTTAGATACCGTAGCTCACTAAAAGTTATTTACACTAAAGTTTTAATTGACAGAGGGTTTGTGATATAAATTCTTCCAATTACTTTTTGATAGCCAACAGAAAGTCAGTGTTTGTTGTTTTCTTTCTTCTACACACCAAACCGTTTATCAAGTTTTTTATTTCTTGTACTGTTAGGCCCTACCATGTGGGATCAGACAACATGACTCTAAATTTAGGCAGTTTTTAAATCTTCTCACATATATGGTTATATTTGTCTTTTTTTTTTTTTTTTGAGGCAGAGTCTTCCTCTGTTGCCCAGGCTAGAGTGCAGTGGTGCACTTTCCACCTCCAGTGTTCAAGCGATTCTCCTGCCTCAGGCCCCTGAGTAGCTGGGATTACAGGCGCACACCACCACGCCAGGCTAATTTTTGTATTTTTAGTAGAGACGGGGTTTTACCTTGTTAGTCAGGATGGGCTCAAACTCCTGACCTCAAGTGATCCGCCTGCCTCAGCCTCCCAAAAGTTATATTTGTCTCCTTTTGAGGTAGCCAAGGCGGATGCATTGTTTGCATTTTCAGATTCAGAAATTGAAATCTAGAAGGTTAAATGACTTTTCCAAGGCCACAAAACTGTGTACAGCAACAGAGCCAAGTCCAGAGTTATTTCCACTGTCATACAAATAATTAGAAACAGTTACAGCAGATTAAACACATTAAGCTAATCTATAGGCGAGTGGTAAAAGTACTTACCACATTTGAGTTGTTGAAGTTATGTACATATCCAGGATAGCTACATAGTTGTGGTGGGTATGTAAGATAAGGTAGTGAAAGTTCCAGGGATGCAGAATTGTGTTTTTAAGAATTTACTTGCTTGTTTTCGTATAATTAAGCTGCTGTTTCTATTTATTTTTGCAATATTAACCTTCTTAAAACACTAGTTTCATCCCATTTCTCCTCTGCTGAAAATCTCTACTCACAACTCATTCAGGGCTCTCTTAAATTTGTTCATACCTTAACTATCCAGTTTTCTTTCTTTTCTTTTTTTTTTTTCCCTTCTTCCTTGAAAGAGGCCCTCTGCCTTTAGCTAGGCTGGTTTATTTCTGCTGAATTTATACCAGTTATCTCAGCTTCTTAGAATGCCTTCTTCTTTTACCCATCTTTCAAGCGTTATTATTTATTTATTATTTATTATATTATTTTGTCCACCTGTTTTCCTAGGTACCTTTCCTCTTTAGGTGGTTGATATTTTGAACTGTTTTGGCACTTTTTGACTCTTCTGTTTTGACACTTAGTTATATCCTTATATTAGGTTATTTGTACATGTTCTACTTCTCTTGTCTTTATTCTTACATGTAAAACAATAAGCTCTAAGCTCTTTAGGACATGAATTATATTTTATGTCTCTCTTATCTTTCTTGTGCTTGGCCTTGTTTCCTCAGAGTACATAGAGAGATAGGATGGTAGCATAGAGAGAATCTGACAGAGCTGGTTTCAGATGACTGCTCTGCTGCAGACTTGCTCTGTGACTTTGAGAAAGATACCTAGCTCTGTTTGAGCTCTGTGAAACAGGGATGATGATACTGTCTGTCTGACGGGATTATTGGAAGTGTTAAGTAAATTATTGTGTCAGCCTATTCACTATCATAAGCTGTAGGAAAAAATATGTATCAGTGTACAATTTATGTTTCCTAAATGATAGAACTTTTTTAAAAAAAACTTTCAGAAATCAGATCATGCAGATATTCTGTACTGTAATACCAAAAGAAGACAAGAACTGAAAAGGTAAATTTTTCCTTTTT
Source organism: Cheracebus regulus (assembly GCA_963574635.1). Taxonomy (NCBI): domain Eukaryota; kingdom Metazoa; phylum Chordata; class Mammalia; order Primates; family Pitheciidae; genus Cheracebus; species Cheracebus regulus. Next base: position 6,698 of record CAUYQU010053248.1, read on the forward strand.
CTTTTTACTATTTTAGTTTAGAATTATGAGACTAAATATTTAGATTTGGAAAATTTTTATTTATTTTGAAGAGTACTATTTTGCATGCAAATATCTCTAGCTATATCATAGATTATGATTTTAGAAATATCTTAATATTACTGTAAATTTAAGGAAAATTTGAGTGAAATAAGTATTAAAACTATCATGTAAATTACACTCAAATGTACATTTTTATCTCAAGTGATTTGATTTGGGCACATGATTATAAGATACATAACTTCATTACATATGCTAGTGAGATTAAGTTATGAGGCTAATTTAGAAATTTTGGATAAATCATTTTCAGATACTACCCATGAAGTGAATGCATATCTTACAGAATTAATATGGCTCTGAAACCATATTGATTAACCAGAATATGGTTATAGCTAGAGAACTTGGGGAATGATGATCAGAATATTGGAAGTTATTATTCTTTAATTTTTGCACTTTTTGGATAAAAATTTCAGCGAATTTTGTGGTGCAGGAATTACTTGTTGCTAATGGTGGTAAATAAGTATAGAAAGTTACAGTGTGTGATAAAACCTGGTGACATCAAGGTTTCTCCAAAAATAGGAAGTTAAGGGAAAACAGGTAAGATGGCATTATATGTTATAAATAAAAGTTCTGCTTCCCAAACAATCTCGGTTAGTGTTTACTAAAAACGAAAAACAAAAAAATTCAACTTGCCTCTGACTTTTCTTCAGTTTTTCTTCTGAATCATCTCCTGTTTTTTGATGATACTTTGCTTCTGTGTTATTCTTGAAGTATATTCTTGCACAAATTTTATGTTATGTTGACTATCCCTTGCTACATTGTTTGAACTATTTTAATGCCTTTTAGACTGATCTCCTTATTTATTTTTTTAATTTTAAGTTCTAAAACACTACTTGACCTTAAATAAGTTACCTTTTGTTTAAGGGCACATATTTAGCCCGTGATCTTATATCCATATGTAAGACAGTAAAGTATAAAATGTTCTGTAAAAATATCCCTGTTAATTCAACTCTAGAGAAGTTTCTGAAATTGGTGTGCAAATAGTGAAAGCTGTAATACTGATGAAAAATTAGAGATAATTTTATCATCTGGAAAGGCAGTTAACATTGCACCATTACCGTAATTCCTGCTCCATGGTTTAAATACTTAGAAATGTATTAGCGATAAAAATATAAGCAAGAAGCTGAGCACAGTGGGTCATACCTGTATTCCCAGCACTTTGGGAGGCCAAGGTGGGAGGAAGGCTTGAGGCCAGGAGTTCGAGACCAGCTTGGGAAATGTAGTAAGACCTCATCTCTACACACACAAAATGTTTTTTCTCTTTTTTTTTTTAATTTCAATTTAATTACAAGTTTTAAAATCTGGGACTAGTTTTCTTCTTTTTCTTTTCTTTCTTTCTTTCTTTCTTTTTCTTTTTTTTTTTTTAAACAAATGCTGACTTCAGCCCAGGATTGGTTTTTTTCACAACCAAACTAAAAAGTACTACATGGGAACATCAATGCAACACACAAGTAAGATTTGTAAACTCAAGGCAAAAACTTCCAGTTGATGATCATGGTAAGGGACATTGCCAAAGAGCTATTCATGCCTCAGTGAAGTTTGAAAGAAAAGAAATTGCAAGCAATCCTGCTTCAAAGAAATTTGCATAGAAATAATGTTAGAGCCGTTATCACAAGTGAAATTGCAAAGCCTCAGCCGTTCAAGTCAATACACAAAGCACCAAATGTTAAATTGGAGCCAAGGTAGGATATGAACATTGAAGTTTTCAGCTATGTAACTCTTAGAGCATCACAATTTCAGATGTGGAAACCAACTGTAGGGAAGCTCTTTTAAAAACATAAATTTTATACACCATAAATTCTAAAACAAGGCAGACACTTCTGCATTGTTGTTTGAATTTCTGAAGGGCACCACAAGGCATCAGGGTCTCTTTTAAAGTTACTCGATGCAACAATTCTGTCTTCCTAACTTTGGTAGCCCCCTCTGGTGTTTCTCTAGCTTCTGCAGGCACTGAGGCACACTACTGTTTGTAGAATGACTTCTGATATATAATCCAGTCATGGCCTGAGTAGCATGAAGCAGCTGTTTCCTGAGCACCTCCTGTCTCTTTGGCATGGGAGGTTTCTCAGTCACTCTTTCTTTGTAACCCCCGCTTCCCCCTCCATTCAGGAGAGCCTCCAGAACTCTTGGCATGAAGGGCCCCTATCTCTGGGCCCTACACAGGAGGCCACATATGGAAGCTCTATTCCTCTAGCTCCCTCTGCTGGAAACCAAAGTGACAATTTGTTGCAAAGACGTGGAAACAGATGACGTATAGATTCATTCTTGTACATATTTACTTAATTTAGAACCTTGGACTTCTTACGGTCGCTCTCCAAACCTTTTATGGTGGATAATGGACTACGCAGCAGTTCTGAAGGAGCACAGTTTCTTTCTATAGGAAGAAAAGGATTTGTATACATAATTGTGTACATCAAGACAAATACGTAATGAAAAAATGAAAGTAAGACGAAGGGCCCAGAAACCTGCATTTTATTGACACTGTCGTTTTCCCACAGGGAATTAGAAAGACATCACCTGTTTTCTTTTAAGTAATTAGAAGAGCCCACTTGTATTCCTGAATCATTTTTTTGAGAAAAGCGCCAGAGATGATTGACAGTCTCACTTTTAAAAATAAAACAGTGACTGCCTGCAGCCTACATCTCCACACCTTTGTCTACCTGCCCAATGGCCGTCAGTTCCCTTAAAGTCACTGTCTCCTTCTATTCTATTACCATGAGAATTGAAATTGTCAAGCAGAAAAAAAAAGCCTAATTACAAATGAATGAGTGTCAGCTCAAATGAAGCCCTTTGACTGTGATTTCTCTTTTTCTGTTCAATCCGTACTGCAGAGATACCAGGATGAACCACCATTTTGTTTCCCAAGTTTTATTCAAGAACTCATATAAAATATTTCACATAAATGACTTTTAATCCTTGTCTTCCTCCTCTTGTTTGTCCTAGTTAATTTGGAAGTAACGTAATTTATAACCCCCTTTGCTGTTAGCAATTACGCACACACAATCGTAGATTTTTCTTCTGCAGATATTTCTTATTTGAAATGCCTTTTGAAAAGAGGCATCTCAGAAGTCAAGGTGATCTTGCCCTTGCTCCTTTTCATCACAACCCCTCTACCGACATTCCTAGCTTTTCTGTTCACTTTGATCCTCTTTTGCAAAAACTCCTCAAAGTTGACAGCATCCATGATTCCATATTCTATGGGATGGGTGCAATCAACAGTGAACTTCAGAACCTGCTGCTTTTTTTTTGCCCCCTTTTACCACAAGGTTTTTCATGGCCACCGTGGTGGCAGGGGTGGCAGAAAGGGCATTTATTTTTTTTTTTTGAGACAGGGTCTCACACTGTGCCCAGGCTGGAGTGCAGTGGCCCAATCTCGGCTCACTGCCGCCTCCAACACCTGGGCTTAAGCAATCTTTCCATCTCAGCCTCCTGAGTAGCTGGGACTACAGGTGCATGCTACCATGCCCAGCTAATTTTCGTATTTTTTAGAGAGATGGGGTTTTGCCATGTTGCCCAGGCTGGTCTCAAGCTCTTGAGCTCAAGCGACCTGCCCACCTCTGCCTCCCAAGATGCTGGAATTACGTTAGCCACCACACCCAGCCTACAAAAAGTTTTTTAAAAATTAGCCGAGTGTGGTAGTGGCACATGCCTGTATTCCTACCTACTTGGAAGGCTGAACCTGGAGGACCATCTGAACCCATGAGTTCCAGGTTGCTGTTTGCTATGATCTTTCCACTGTACTTCAGCCTGGGTGATAGATTGAGACTGTATCAAACAAAGACCATACATACATTCATGCATGCATATATGATGAAAACTCAGGTGAGACTCCTATAAAACCTCTATTTATAGTTTGTTCTTACATAATTAATTATTTGAGAAATCACTTGTTTAGTGTCTCTCTTTTGCTGGGCTATAACCTAATTCAGGGTAAACGCTCTATCTGCTCTGTCCTCTACTGGCTCTCAGGTGCCTGCCAGAGTGATGGCACTGAAAAGGCACAGATTTACTGATGTAAATTAATAGATTGTGTTTCATTGACATTTTCCCCCTTTTTTCCTGACTACAAAATAATATCTACTTTCATTAAGCAGGAAAATATAATTATCACCTCTTGCTATTGCTGTTTCTAACATTTTAGCACATTTCTCTTTGGAGTTTTTACCATTCTTGTTTAAAGTGTTGAGATCATGTTATATGTACAGATTTGTATCATACTTGTTTTTTGCTTCTCAATATTTTTTATGTCACTGAAGACTTCATAAGCATCTTTTAAAAAAAACTGTGCTATTTCATCAATGAATGTGTCACTTTTTAAAGTCATTTCCAAAATTTTAGCAGTTAGTTTATACCTGATTGTTTTGCTATTATAAATAATCCTGAATTGAATATCTTTTAATGTGTTTTTTTATATCTGATTTTTTCACCTTGGCTATACCAATTCTAAAATAGGAATTTCAGACATAAAAATGACTATTTTTGGAGTTGCTAATTTATATTAAGATTTCTTTGTAGAACTGTTAGGTTGTTTTACACTTCCACCAGTGACATGTGAGAGTCCATTTTACCACCCCTTGCCAGTTTCGATAGAAGAAAATGGTATGCTATTGTTATCCTTAGCATTGTCTATGATTACTAGAGAAGTCAAACTTTTTAAAAATGGTTTTCAGGTATTTTCTTTTATTAAATTTCTGCTTATGCCCTATTCTAGAATCTTAGTCCTTTTTGATGAGCTTTTTATCTACTAAGGCTAATAAGCTTATTAACATTTTATTTAGCTTGAAATTAGTATATCTAACAATATTTCCTAGTTCTTTTAACTTTTATTAATTTTGAATACGCTAAAGTTTTAAAGTAAATAGTCACATATTATCAGTGTTTTACTTTGTTATTTCTCCTACTGTTTTTAAGTTTAGGAAGTTCTCTATTAAGAAATGAGGCTAGGCATAGTGGTTCATGCCTGTAGCCTCAGCACACTTGGGAGAGTAAGGTGGGCAGATCGCTTGAGCCCAGGAGTTTGAACAGCCTAGGCAACATGGCAAAACCCTATCACTACAAAAAAAATACAAAAATTGGTCCAGTGCGGTGGCTCACGCCTGTAATCCCAGAATTTTGGAAGGCTGAGGTGGGCGGATCATAAGGTCAAGAGATTGAGAGCATCCTGGCCAACATGGTGAAACTGTTTCTACTAAAAATACAAAAATTAGCTGGGTGTGGTTTCACGTACCTGTAGTCCCAGCTACTTGGGAGGCTGAGACAGGAGAATTGCTTGTACCCAGAAGGCAGAGGTTGCAGCAAGCTGAGATCAAGTCACTGCACTCCAGCCTGGCAACAGAGGGAGACTGCATCTCAGAAAAAAAAAAAAAAATTAGCTGGATGTGGTAGCCTGCACCTATAGTTCTAGCTACTCGGGAGGCTGAGGCAGGAGGATCTGTTCAGACTGGTATGTTGAGTCTGGAGTAAGCCAAGATTGCACCACTGCATTACAGCCTGGGTGACAAAGTGAGATGCTGTCTAAAAAAAAAACAAAAGAAAAATCAGATAGGCCCGGTACAGTGGCTTACACCTGTAATCCCAGCACCTTGGGAGGCCGAGGCAAGTGGGTCTCTTGAGCCCAGGAGTTTGAGACCAGCCTGGGCAACATGGCAAAACCTTGTCTCTACAAAAAAATTACAAAAATTAGCTAGGCACAGTGGCATGCACTCGTAGTCCTAGTTACGTGGTAGAGTGGGAGGTAGGAGAATTGCTTGAGCCTGGAACGTTAAAGCTGCAATAAGACATGTTTATGCCACTGCACTCTAGCCTAGGCAACAGAGTGAGACTCCATCTCAAAAAAGAGAAATCAGACGTACAGTTTTTTTTTTTTTTTTTTTTTTTTTTGTGATAGTGTCGCGCTCTGTTGCCAGGCTGGAGTACAGTGGCACAATCTCGGCTCACTGCAACCTCTGCCTCCCAGGTTAAAGTGATTCTCCTGCCTCAGCCTCCCAAGTAGCTGGGATTACAGGCATGAGCCACCACACCCAGCTAATTTATTGTATTTTTAGTAGAGACAGGGTTTCACCATGTTGGCCAGGATGGTCTCGATCTCTTGACCGCTTGATCTGCCCGCCTTGGCCTCCCAAAGTGCTGGGATTATAAGCATGAGCTACCGTGTCTGGCCATATTCTCTTTTTCCTCACTAGTTTTTAAAGGTTTAATATAAAGCACAAAATTATTATGATAATAATAATTATTTTACACTTAAGTGTTTAATTTATTTGGAATATGTTATTTGGTACTATTTAAAGTTGTAATTTTTTTTTTCCAAATAGCAAACTAATGTAACACCATTTAGTGAGTAATCCTTTCCACTTCATTCTTAATGTAGCTATTTCTTACTTTTTATGAAGCTTAGTGTCAGCCTAATTCTGTTATTTCTAACTAAAATGATAGAGTGCAACATTATGTATAATTATAACGTAACCTGGGTTTCTGTGCTGTTTTACAGATTGAATGTAGAAATTGACAGTCTCAGAAAGAGACCAAAAATCAGTTCTTCATCCCAAGGACCTATTAAACTCCAAGAAGCATCATATTCAAATGATAATCAAATTATTTCACAGAGTCCTTCTTCAGATGGAACTAAAAAAGACATACGTAAATGTGTAGATTTTAAACCTAAAGATATCAAATTGACAAGTGCTAGGAGCAAGCTTGACCATGAAATTAAAAGCCTTAGTAGTCCTAAGATTGCCAGTGATGTGAAACCTAAAGCTGAAGGCCAGGCAAGTGAAAATAAGTGGTCTCATTTACTTATTCAGAGAGAGAAGATGAAAGAACTCAAGAAAGAAAGAAACAAATTTAGAGACAATTCTGAAAAATGTGTTTTAGAGAAATGGAAGAGAAACCGATTTTCTCAGGATTATAATTCCAACAAGATGATTAAGGAATGCTTCGAATCTAGAAGACAGAAGATCAGTTTCAAAATCCCTATAAAATCCTGTAACACCCTCCAGAAACTTGTAGAAGAAAATGTCTTCAGTTTAGATTCTAACAAGTCGAAGGCTAAGCAGGAAGAAAAACAATACCTGGAGAACTCCCAGGTTTCATTAAATGTGACTAGGCAGAAAACTGAACATTTACTTTCAGATTCCACATTTAAGAAGACTGTTGACGAGTGGAAACGAAAACATCATTATGACCATCAAGAAAGTAATGATTCATGTTCTAGTGAAAACCTAACCCAGGTAAGGTGACAAAAAATGAGGAATATAAGGTTTTAACTTAGAGTTTATTAATATAGTTAAGCTTTTTCTATAATTTTTTTTTCATTTTTTATTTTTGAAATAGGGTCTTACTCTGTTGCCTAAGCTGGAGTGTAGTGGCACGATCCTGGCTCACTGCAACCTTGACCTCCTAGTTTCAAGCAATCCTTCTGCTTCAGCCTCCCCAGTAGCTGGGACTATAGGCACACATCACCACACAGGGCTAACTTTGGTATTTTTTTGTAGAGATGAGGTTTCAGCATATTGCTTAGGCTGGTCTTGGACTTCTGGGCTCAAGCAGTCCACCCACCTCGGCCTCCCAAAGTGTGGGGATTACAGGTTTGAGCCACTGCACCTGGCCTTTTTAATTGTTTCTATTACTGATGATAATCATAGATGACTGATTCAAATTTATTCGTGAAGATATATGTTGGTTTCTTTATTTTAATCTCTTTAATTCCAATTTTTTTAGGAAGTTATTTTGGGAGAGATTAAAGATTCATAATAGAAGGGAATGTGTAAAAATGTGGTGAGAAGCAGTTACAGATAGTCCTTTGGAAAAAGTACTGTATGCTGGAGAACACTCAGGGGACAATATTATGAATAGTCTTTAAACAGATTCGTTTTTTCAGTGTCACTGTGTGCCAGGCACTGCAATAAAATAGCTTGTAAGAGATAACATAGTCTATTTTCAGGGACTTATTCAAGTGAAGAGAGACACAAGCAATTTCCTTAAATATGAAAGTAAAATACCTATCACTTAATAAGAGAATGTACAGCAGGGATTAATATAGCTTTCGTACATCATGGAAGAATTCGTTTAGAAAGGTATACTGGAGGGGCCTGGGTACGGTGGCTCACGCTTGTTAATCCCAGTATTTTGGGAGGCCCAGGCAAGCATATTGCCTGAGGCCAGGAATTCAAGACCAGCCTAGGTAACATACTGAGATGGGTCTCTACAAAAAAATAAAAATTAGCTGGGTGTGATGGCGCAAATCTCTGGTCCCAGCTATTCAGGTGGCTGAGGTGGGAGGATCACTTGAGCCCACAAATCAAGGTTATGGTGAGCTCATCATACCACTGCACTCCAACCTAGGTGACAAAAGGAACCCTTGTCTCAAAACAAACAAACAAACAAAAAAAAACGGTTTACTGGAGGCTGGAGGGAGTAACATATAAACAGACCTAAAGAATGAGTAGAAGTTAGCTGGAGATGAAATGAGGTGGAATGGGAGAAACAGGGATATTTTAGGCAGCGGGAGCTAAATGAGCAGAGATCTAGGCTTGAAAGCTTGGTGTGTCTATTTTGCTTTAATATTATGTAATGTAATTGGCATTTGTGGACGACTTTGAGAACCTAATCTCTAAAACTTTGTTTTTATGGCAGATAAAGTTACTTATCTTCATGAGAACTTTTTAGAATTATGGAACTTCAGAACTTTAGAACTTCATAAATTCTGAAACTTAGAGACCACTGATAAACAGGGATGGTTAAGCTTACCTGCTTTTAGGTATTAAGACTGTGAATTGCAATGATAAAATATTTCTCAGGAAAAATGGAGGAATTATAACTAAGGAGTCCAGAAGAGCATGGGAGTATTTTTAGCTTAAGTGAACTTGAAAGGGTCCAAAGAGAGCAAGAATTGAGTTTGAATTGACTTGGTTTTCACTGCTTTCTTAAAGGAAAGAACCTCCAGTTTTTCTTCTTGTGTTATAACTGTTTCTGTAGAGTAGAATGAAAGAAAGGAACTTGAAGTTGCCAGTATGTTCAGTGATCATCATTGTGTCTTTGCCTGGTTTTCCTATTGTGCTGTACATCTAAGGAATGGTATGAGAAATCTCTGCAGTGCATCTTATAATTTCGTTTGGTCTTTGTGTAGAATTACTACACAAACCAAAAGAGGCACATAGCAAGAATATTAAGTTGCAAAAGAAGCAGTTTTTGCCTGATCACTTTCCACTTATTGGAATTCAGACTCTACAAGTAAATATTGTCCTTATGTTGTATATATATTATCTTCAGCATATTATTGATAGCAGATAATCATCTTAATACCATGTTTGTTTTTATGTTTTACCCACTAATTCCTCAATAGGTCATTATTATCCTAAAATAATGAGTGTACTCTATAAGGAAAATAATTGTATTTTCTGGATTTAGTAATCCTGTTATGCTTTCTAAAGAAAAAATGACTTCTTTTGTTTCTTAGGTTTTGTAGTTCTTTGATACACAGATCTCTCTCAAATTGAAAACCTCCCCCTCACTGAAATCAGTGTCCTAGATATTTATGGTTTATAGACCACTTTTTTTTTTTTTTTTTTTTATTGAGATGGAGTCTTGCTCTGTCACCCAGACCGGAGTGCAATGGGGCAGTCTTGGCTCACTGCAACCTCTGCCTGCCGGGTTCAGGCAATTCTCCTGCCTCAGCCTCCTGAGTAGCTGGGATTATAGGTGTGCACTACCATGCTTAACTAATTTTTTTGTATTTTTAGTAGAGGTGGGGTTTCATCATGTTGATCAGGCTGGTCTCAAACTCCTGACCTTGTGATCTGCCCGCCTCGGCCTCCCAAAGTGCTGGGATTACTGGCATGAGCCACCACACCTGGCTTATAGACCACTTTTAAAAACAGCATCCCATTTAATTCTTAAAAGACTATAAGGTAGGCATTTATTCATTTATCAAACATCTATTAAAGGTACCTATTATGTATCAGGCATTTTCCTAGGTGCTAGGGATTTAGAGATGAGTAAGATGATTTTTAGCCTCAAGAAGTTCCCGAGGAGTCATATTAGTAAGTAAAAAAATATGATTGTACTATATTGAAGTAAATATCAGAGTTCTAATAATTGGGTGTGATATTAGTATAAATCTCTGGGTGAGTTAAAGAAGGGCTCACTAAAGTAGTGATTCTAAAGCCTGATCTCAAAGGACGTGTGGAGTGAAGAATAGAAGTATTGTCCAGCTAGGATAGAGGGCCAGTGTATGTAATGGCACAGAGTTGTGAAATTGCATGGCAGAAGGTACATGAGCACATAGGTTGTCAGTATCACTAGAGTCAAGATGGGTAGAGAATCTATAGGAAAGGATGTTGGAGAGAAAGCCAGGGTCTCTAGACAATGAATGATTTTGTATCTCATGGGAAAGACTGGTTTTTATGTTGTATCTTGTAGATAGAAGAGAGCCACTGAACCATAATCAAGGAAATAATATAATTGTATTTTCCATTTGGAATCATTTTGATAGATAGAACTGTTATTATCTGCGTTATGATACTCCCTTTTGTCATCCTCAGGAAAGGCTTTATCCCAACCTATGTGTTTAATAAAGCATGGTAGGGGAGGCAGACAGTTAAATGCATTAACTTTTCTGGATTGTTGGGTGTTAGAAACTTCATTGAAGTCACTGGAGGTGACCCATGGACAGAGAGCAAAGTAGTATTACAGTAACCAAAGGAAGAGAATGAAGAGATGTAGAATGTCAAAAGCCACAAGAAGTTCTGATAATAACCTCTGGCTTGTTTGGTACTTCTTAAAGAGAACTTTAAAGATCAGTAAGATTTTTTTTTTTTGTCTTTTTTTTCCTTTTTGTGGAGAATGAGGTCTTGCTATATTGCTCAGGCACGTCTCGAACTCCTGGGCTCAAGCTGTCCTCCCGCCTCTGCCTCACTAAAAGCTGCTATTACAAGCATGAGCCACAGCGCCCGGCGATCAGTGATATTTAAAGTTATATGGAGAAGGGATTCTGAATCTCAGGGTCATGGAATAGTAAAGCTGTAATGAGCCTGTGTGTGTGAAGTATATGTTATTATATCATGTGAAGTATGATGTTGGGCAGAAGCTGAATTCCCAGTAAAGCATTTAGCTGGAAAGTTAGAGTGGAAGCTGAATTCTCAGTAAAGTATTTCTGCATATGATGTACTTGTTGAAAGAGTGCTTAGGTAGGTGCAGTGGCTCACACCTGTAATCCCAGCACTTTGAGAGGCCGAGGTGGGCAGATCACTTGGGGTCAGGAGTTTGAGACCAGCTTGGCCAACATGGCAAAACCCTGTCTACTGAAAATACAAAAGTTAGCCAGGTGTGATGGCGTACACCTGTAGTCCCAGCTACTCGGGAGGCTGAGGCAGAAGAATGGCTTGAACCCAGGAGGTAGAGGATGTAGTGATCTCAGATCATGCCACTACACTCCAGCCTGGGCAACAGAGCGAGACTCTGTCTCAAAAAAAGAAAAAAGAGTTTTTGTAGTTTATACCAGAACTAGCTTTCTGTAAAATACATGTTAGTTTGGAGAATTCTTAGAAGATTATTTAGTTCAGTCGTTCTTTTGCTGAGCTTCCTGCCACCTGTATGTAGGATCAGGTAGGTCTCATCCACTCAACAGAAGTGCCAGTGGAAAACTGGAATTTGGAGAGAGATTTTCAAACTTTGTTGGAAGACAGAAAATGAAGCACAGACCCCTGGTACTCTAACTACATATAATATAATCATGCATTTTTCACCTTTTCCTTCTTAGCCTTAATTCCTTCTGTTGCTTTATTGTGTCACTTGTAGAAATGGCTTAGTTACTCATGGGTGAAAATTTTTCACCACTGAAGGCCAACTTGTTTACCTTTGCATTCATTTCTCTTTTTTTTAGGGTGGCATGTAGTTTTATTCTTAGAATATAGCATATTTATACATCTGTATATGAAGAATTCTACCATGTTTCATGACTTGATAGAATGGGGCTTTTCTATTCTAGGGTTAGTTTCTCATTTGGAGGTAAGTTTGCCCCTCAGGAGACATTTGGCAATGCCAGGAGACATTTTTGATTGTCAAGATTGGTGTGGGGCTGGTGCTGGCTCATGCCTATAATCGTAACACTTTGGGAGGTTGAGGTGGGTGGATCACTTGAGCTTAGGAGTTTTGAGACCAGGCTGGCCAACATGGCAAAACCCCATCTTTACATAATATGCAATAATTAGCCACGTGTGTTGGCATGCCTGTGGTCCCAGCTACTTGGGTGGCTGAGGTGGGAGGATCGTTTGAGTCTGGAAGGTTGAGGCTGCAGTGAACCATAATCATGCCACTGCACTTCAGCTTGCGTGACAGAGTGATACCCCGTCTTTTTTAAAAAAGAAAAGATTGGGAGTAGGGATAGGTGGGTAGTGCTACTGACATCTGGAGGATAGAGGTCAGTGATGCTTCTAAACATCCTGCAATGCACAGGACAACCCCTAAAGTGAATTATCTGACCCCAAAGGTTAATAGTGACCAGGTTGAAAAACTCTATTCTAGGTTATGCTTTATTCTTAGCTAATGAAATTACTTTCATTTCAGAGTTTTGAAGGACCATGTTCTTCAGTGTCAACTGAAAGTATCCAGGATACAGATCAAGAGGTTACTGATATTCTTATTTACTTTGATATTTTTAATGAAATTAAGTCAAACAGTTTCTACTTTTAATAAAAAATAATGACTGTAGAAACCTTGATAAAATGAAAATAACAATGATGTCTCTAAATCAATATGTAAGGTTTTATGAAGTCATCCAAAACTATTCAGAAAATACTTTAGGACTTTTTACTTTTGTTTCTAGTAAGGTTATCTGTTGTGAACAAAGAGTGTGAAACCAGTGGCCCACAAGTAATCTGAATTTTGATGTAATATTATGATACTTTCCCTGTTTATGCCTAGGGTTGCCACAATGCAGTAGGATATTAACATGTTTTTACTTCATTTTGAAAATCATCAATAAGATGAAAACATTATTGAATGAAAACAAGAGTACACGAGTGTTTTATCTTTTTACCTGTTGCTTCATTTCCCAGCTAGAGTCCCCTGATTGACCTTCATAGAATTTTATGTTTACTTGTCCCGAGTTAAGATTAGATTCACGGAACACTTTGTAATTTTCTATTTAAAGAAACTTTCAGACTATATTAATTGCTTTTTATGTGTGACAGTCAATTATATTTTTGTGTTTTAAGGTGCTCCTTGATAGAAGAAGGATTTCTCACCTTTGACCTAAAGCTAGACTGTATTTTCATTACTTTGTATCAGAATACATCAGAGAAGTATTTCTGTGCGGTTTTAAGATCTAGATTTCAATTTATGATGGTTCATAAACTATCTTAGAAGTCTCAAGAAGAATGCTCATTGTCAAGATACAAAAAATTTGACTCCTAAAATGAAGTGAGAATGAACTTATTTTAATGTCTAGGTATTTGGCTCTGTGCAAGGAGCTTCACCTAGCTTATTTCCTTTACTGCTCACAAAAATCCTAAAGGAAATAGATATTAAATATTCCTATTTCGTGGATTAACAAAATGAGACCCAAAGTTATTAAATAATTTGCTTGCATAAGGTTACAGAGGTAAGAAGAAAACTATTTTGAAAACCACATGTGTGATTATAAATCTTTATTCTTTTACTATGCTACCTTAAGTTTTATAAAATTTTTTCATTCCGTAAACCATCTCAAGTGAATTAATTAATAATTAATTGCTTTCTTCTCTTGTTAATCTGCAAAGTGACTCAAAATATTTCACTGGGGTCTTTTACAATTTAGATGCAGATAGTAGAAGAGCTTCATGCTGCACGTGTGGGAAAAAGTGTGGATTTACCTGGAGAGTTAATGAGTATGGAAATTGACTTGGTGGAAGATGATGTACATTCTTCCTCTGGTATACCCTATATATTTTGCTTTCCTATGTTTATGCTCTCCTATGCTTTCCTAAGAATTAATGTGTCAGTATTCAGTTTTTATAATATTTAAATGAAAAATGTTAAAATGTGCTCACTTGAAATTAATGATAAAGTAATAGTATTTTTTTTAGCTACAGGAATTAGATCCAATATTTGTCTTATTTGTTTTACATATTTCACATTATTAGATATATTTTTTCTTTCTTTTTCTGTTAAGAGGCAGTAATTAGAATTATGAGTTGTCTTTTGTTCTTGGTGTTTTAACTTTAACAACTTCAACTAAATAAAGCACTGATCAGAAACAATGCAGAATAGGTGGTGCAGTGGTTCACGTCTGTAATCCCAGCAGTTTGGGAGGCTGAGGTGAGAGGATGGCTTGAACCCAGGAGTTCAAGACCAGCCTGGGCAACATAGTGAGACCTTGTGTCTACAAAAAATAAAGTTAGCTAGGTGTGGTGGCATGTGCCTGTAGTCCCAGCTACTCAAGAGGCTGAGGTGGGAGGATTGCTTGAGCCTGGGAGGTTGCTGCAGTGAGCCAAGATTGTGCTACCATATTCCAGCCTGGGTCATAGAACAAGACCCTTTGTCAAAAAAGAAGAAAGAATGCAGATTGCTTGAAAGTACTATATTTATGAATTTCTTGTTCATGTCGTAAAATTTTGATCATTTTTTTGCTACTGGGAGAAGGTAATGATAGAGATTACCCAAAATCTGTCAGTATACTATTTCAAATTCTGTTTTTAAAAATAGTAATGCTGACTGGGCATGGTGGCTCATGCCTGTAATCCCAGCATTTTGGAAGGCCAAGGTGGGTAGATTACCTGAGGTCAGGCATTCGAGACCAGCCTGGCCAACATGGTGAAACTCCATCTCTACTAAAAATATGAAAAATTAGCAGGTCGCATGCCTGTCATCTCACCTACTTGGGAGGCTGAGGTGTAGGTTGCAGTGAGCCAAGATTGAGCCACTGCACTCCAGCCTGGCAACAAGAGTGAAACTCCATCTCAAAAAAAAAAAAAAATAGTAATGCTACCTTACATTCACGTTGCAGTTTTAATCTTTCAGGTGTTCTCCTTTGCATTAACATATCTGATTGTTGGTCAGATAAATTGTGTAATATGATCCTATGCAATAACAATGCTAGTATTATTATGTATTTTCTTTTACACATATTTATCTTTTAATTATGTTCATTCAGAATATGATAAAATTAGCCTATAATTACTAAGTGCACAACTACCAGTGATCCACGACAGAAGTTAGAAACATAGTTACTTCCCAGGCAAGTCAGTTTATCATTTAAAATCCACCTATAAGGAATTTATAATATTCTACTGGTGGGTAATTAAACATTGATTACTATTCTTTCTTTGAAGATTTGAAGTAAAAACAATTTCGTTTTTATTGTCTAAAGGACTTCTCTTAAGAATGCTATCAAAAACATTCTCCTCAGCTGGTTCTTCACAGACTTGGCCCTAGGTTTCCTGTGTATTTCCTACCTTCTCTGCCTACTTGGACTTAGATGATTTTCACTCCACTCCCCTTCCAAACAGGGGTTGCCATTCCTGTTCAGAGAATGCTTAATTGATTGGGGAGAAATTTACTTGGCAACAAAGATATGGGCCAGATAGATACCAACTTGAGAGTCTAGCCAATGGTGTAAATCTCTGATACAGTTAACAAGACAAAGAGGTGTTTTAAATTTAATTGAATTGTCAATGCTTCTATGATATCAAAATTTTAGTCATTATGTAAATCTATTATCAAGTGTCTTAAAATCTTTGCTCTTTTTCTCTAGCAAATAATACTTCAGACAGAAAACTCCTGATTGTTATTGATACAAATATTCTGATGAATCATCTCAAATTTGTTAGAATTTTGAAGACAACAGAAATACCAGGTATTTATAGAACATTTTAAAGATTCTGATTTTCTTCCTTGAGTTGATATTTTATATTAACAGTGGTGTGACTTTTTTTCTCATGAACATGTCTCCATTTGGATATGCTATATATTAAGCATATTCAGTGTTCTAAGTTTAAAAAAAGCCTTTACAGGTTAAATTAGCAATCTAAACTCTTTTTTTTGATCTCCAAGAGTACTTATTTTTTTTTAACATTCTTTTGACACATTATCCTCTTTTTAATTTCAATTTTTTGATATATTGTCTCTCAATTTACTGTGAATTTCTTAAAGGTAGGGACTGTGTGCTTTCAAACTTTCACCTCTCCTACAGCAATTCCATTTATTAGCTCAATAAATTTTTGTTAAATTCTAAGAAATCTGTATTTTTTAGGTTTTGACAAACTTGTGTTAATAATTCCCTGGGTTGTTATGCAAGAGCTAGATCGTATGAAGGAAGGAAAACTACTAAAACATGCTCAGCACAAAGCTATACCTGCAGTTCATTTCATCCATGACAGTCTCAAAAATCAAGATAGAAAGCTTTGGGGTCAATCAATACAACTTGCATCCCAGAAACATTGTAAGTATTGTTCTCTCAGGGTGCCTCCTGGTTAATACTTGTTTGGGTGCAGACTCATTATTGGAGGGAAGTGGTGCAAAACTTTTAAAACATCTAAACCCATTGGAATGTGAAATGGAAGGGGCATTGTGATGATTTGTGGCTTAGTTTAGGAGTCTTTAATTTTTGTTTTTCTGCTTCTCCTAGGCTTTCTTAGGTTATGTCTGTGTTTCACAGTTAGTGACCATATAGTTGTGCATGCGTACTTGTCTATATCATAGAACCTTGGACTCCTTTTTTAAAAATACCACTGCTGAGTGATGAAGTCTGTAAGTGATCTGGGTTTCTAGTCTGTTAATATCACCGCATGCAGTTAATGTACTGTGGAGAGAGATACTGTTTTTCTGTGGTTTGTCAGAATTGGTAATAAGGATGTGTTTTTACAGTAAAGGTCTATAGTTTTTCCCCTTTAATTTTTTTCCATATTAGTTTCTTTTAAGTCATTTAAAAAATGGCTTTAGTCTTAGAAGCTAAGTGTGTTCTTTATGTTTTATATAATTTTTTGGGAAAATATCTATATGTAAAGGAATACTGTTATTTCTGTGAAGTTTATACATCTATTTAGAAGACTTATTTCATTCTCTAAAAATCTGTTTCTTCCCATCTCATAATTATTTATATATGTAAATTTACATTATTTTAAATACCATGGACTTGTACTGTCTACTGCACCCATATTCACCATAAGATTTGAAAGAATTCATCTTAAGAGGAATCCAGGCCAGGCGCGGTGGCTCACACCTATAATCTCTGAGCACTTTGGGAGGCCGAGGCTGGCGGATCACCTGAGATTGGAAGTTTGAAACCCACCTGACCAACATGGAGAAACCCTGTCTCTAGTAAAAAATACAAAATTAGCCAGGTGTGATGGCGGATACCTGAAATCTCAGCTGCTCAGGAGGCTGAGACAGGAGAACCGCTTGAACCCAGGAGGTGGAGGTTGTGGTGAGCCAAGATCGCGCCATTGCACTCCAGCCTGGGCAACAAGAGCAAAACTCTGTCTCAAAAAAAAAAAAAAGGAAGAGGAATCTTTTTTTGATATTAACTATGATAAGGCTTTAAAAGCCATGATTAGATTCATCTTAAGCTGAATTATTTTAGTCTTAAATTTTTGTTTAGTCTTAAAATTTCAAAGAAAAAGGGTCTCTACCATTCATTCATTATCTAAACAAATATTTATTAGCTCTTAGTATGTTCCAGATATGATGCTTATGAATTTTGAATGCAGATGGTCCATGTCGAGTAGCTTTTAGTTGACTATAATTTTAACGTTATCCTTAACTGTTTTCAAAATTATATTTATTTGCTATAATATTTATTATTAGTGAGAGGAACATAGAATTTGAAATATGATCAGCGTGGGTTTACAGCATAACCTGGGGAAAATTAAAGTGAAGAAATTGAATAAATGAGAGGAAATAACTTCCATGTCATAAAATGGTTGTGAAGATTGCTTGAGTTAATGTATTAAACTACTTAATAGCTTATGATTCAGAATAGACAATGATTCTCTTCTGTGCTCATTATATGAAAAGCTTATACAGATGGATAAGACTCATCTATCACTTTTTAAATGTCTGATTTCTTTTTACTGCTTCTAAGTTTAGAAAGCTACTCTCTCCCAACCTGCTAGGAAGATTCACAGTGCTGCACTGCTTTGATTATGAATTGGTAACTTTGTGAAAGAGCAGTATTTAGCAATGTGCTTGAATAAGCCGAAGGATAGTAATTATCTTTCTAGGAATGTATCCTAAAAAAAGTGAGAGATGCAGGCAGTGATTTATATAAATAATGTTCATTATAGCATTATTTATATAACAACAAAAAAAATTAGAATCAACCTGTATAACAGTTGGAAAAGTTACATATATTGCTATAGCCACACAACAGGACACTATATTTGGAAAAACATTAATGACATATAATTTTAAATAAAAACACACATAAGATTAAAAAAATATATGAAGTATAATTCTAAATTTATTTAATTATGTGCATATGCTTATTAGTGATGAATAGAGGTGATATTTACCTGATGGATTTATCAGTTATTTTAATTTTTTTATATTTTCTGTTTTCCAGATTTTTAAAGAAATTTTTTTTTGAGATAGAGTCTCGCTCTGTCACCCAGGCTGGAGTGCAGTGGTGCAATCTCAGCTCACTGCAACCTCTGCCTTTTGGGTTCAAGTGCTTTTTGTGCCTCAGCCTCCTGAGTAGCTGAGATTACAGGTGTGTGCCACCACTCTTGGCTGATTTTTGTATTTTTAGTAGAGATGGAGTTTCACCATGTTGGCCAGACTGGTCTGGAACTCCTGACCTCAGGTGATCCACCCTTGGCCTCCCTTGGCCCACAGGCGTGAACCACTGTGCCCGGTCAATAAAAATTGTATATGTTTTTAATAATAAGGTAAAAATAATTAAAGGCAAAAGATGGTTATCTGCTACTTCCTCCATCAGACATTTGTTCTGTATTTTTACAGTTATTTTATTGTATTTTTATTGATTCATTTGTTTGCCAAGTATTTGTACCAGACACTGTTTCAAGTGTTGGGCCTGTAACAGTGAATGAGAAAGATAAACCCTGCTGTTGAGGAGATTAAATTCTATTAAATATTAAAAATCTTAATAACTATAATTTATATAGAATTTATTTTTATTCTGTTTGAGTAGAGATCATTGATGTTGTGCCGTTTAAGCTGAATCGTTTTAATTTTTTTTTTTTCCTACTTTTTTGAGATGGAGTTTCACTGTTGTTGCCCAGGCTGGAGTGCAGTGGTGTGATCTTGGCATGTTGCAACCCCTGCCTCCCAGGTTCAAGTGATTCTCCTGCCTCAGCCTCCCAAGTAGCTGGGATTACAGGCATGTGCCATCACACCTGGCTAATTTCTTTTTTTAAATATATGTTTTAGTAGAGATGGGGTTTCATCATGATTGGTCAGTCTGGTCTTGGACTCCTGACCTCAAGTGATCTGCCCGCCTCGGCCTTCCAAAGTGCTAGGATTTGGGAGTGAGCCACCATGCCTGGCCAAGCTGAATCATAATAAGCACATGGTACTTTCAAGCATTCACTATTGCCATACGCTGGACCAAGTACTTTATATACATTCTCATTTACTCCTCATGATTAAAAACTGCCCAAGGATACGTACCTAGTAAGTGGGAAAACAAGGATTCAAACCCAGACTGGTCTGTTTCCAAAGTCTTTATTTTGTTCACTTTTGAATAGTACCTGTACAGATGCTCAAGAGTATTTTTTGAATAATTACATATTTCATGAATAGTCTTACAGTTTAAGTATACTTTTCAGCTCCATATATCTTAGAAAAAGTGGTACTACTGATAATCTTGAACTTTGATACCTTTAGAGCAGTGCACTGTTACCTTTAATCCCCCTTTTATCTGCTGAGTTGTTTAAAGTTAACTAATGATTTTGAGTTACACATTTTGCACTGTTCATGGCATTGACTCTCTGAATTTCAGTAAAATTGGCTACTGTGATATATGCGTGTCTGGTTTACTGGTCGTTTGATCAAGAAATTTAATCCCATCTTTCTCATGCTCATGTCCTGACATAGTTGAACTGTGTCTAGATTTCACCATTGTGAACTCCTAAAGAGTTTGTCTTTGCATATCCAGCTGCTTAGCATGGGGATCTAGCACAAATTAAGTCCTATATAAATATTCATTGCATGAATGAATGAATTTTCTAGTTTGAAGGATTAGAGGACTAAGTAACATAGGCCAGAAGTTGAGAGAAAAATGACGATAAACTGGGAAGAAGATTGAGACTGATTGGCTAGTATGTCTTAAATTTTAGTGTGTAAGAGACTGGCCAAGAGCTTAAATTTGTGTCTGGGTCGAGGCTTCAAAGATTCTTACCCAGAAATATATTTGGGGTGTGGTCCTGCATTCTGTATTATTAAGTACCCTAGGGAGTTCTCAGGTAGGTAGTATGGGAAATATTATCTTTTGTCCTAATTCTACACATTGCATTATTATTATTATTTTAGTCTTAATTTTTTTTTTTTTTTTTTTAGATGGAGTCTTGCTCTGATTCCCAGGCTGGAGTGCAGTGGCATGATCTCAGCTCACTGCAACCTTTGCCTCTTGGGTTCAAGAGATTCTTCTGCCTCAGCCTCCTCAGTTGCTGGGACTACAGGCACGTGCCACCATGCCTGGCT
>CAUYQU010053252.1:0-50770 GCA_963574635.1 Cheracebus regulus
ACTTATGAGTGAGAACATGTGGTGTTTGGTTTTCTGTTCTTGTGTCAGTTTGCTGAGAATGATGGTTTCCAGATTCATCCATGTCCCTGCAAAGGACATAAACTCATTCTTTTTTATGGCTGCAGAGTATTCCATGGTGTATATGTGCCACATTTTCTTTATCCAGTGTGTTCTTGATGGGCATTTGGGTTGGTTCCAAGTCTTTGTTATTGTGACCAGTACTGCAATAAACATATGTGTGCATGTGTCTTTACAATAGAATGATTTATAATTCTTTGAGTATATACCTAGTAATGAGATTGCTGGGTCAAATGGTGAAACTGAGTTTTAATGAGCTGAAATGGGTTGTCTGAAATGTCTCATGTTAATACAATTAACGATAAAGATGGCCTAGAATTAGATCATTCTACTCACCACAACTAACTGCTTATTCTGTGCCAGACACTGTAAAAGGCACTGAAGCTCAAAGATATATAAGATGTGGACCGTTGCCCTTATTTGTTTTGGATTTCCTCCCATGTGTACAGGATTTTCTCTTTGCTTTGCTCAAGTTGCTAAGGGCAGTTCTCAACCCTAGAACATCGCAAAGGACCACTACATTCCCACTTAGCTATGTGGTTCCTGGTTGTTTTACTCCTCACTTGACTCTATAAATCCCCAACGTGCTACAGGACTTGGGATGGGGCTGACTCATTCACATGGTAATCCCGTCCAATCCACAGCTTCTGGGGAAATAAAACATTCTAAAGTAAATTTCTGGAAATTTTTATTACACTGTCTGAATTATGATGCTTTGTATGAGGTAAAAGGTGGCAATTAAAATTTGTTAGGTGCATCTTAGGTTGTCACTGATCTAGACTCTATACTCTGAAAACAGAATGTAAAATTTATTATTTATCTTAGAATCTGCTCTTAAAAAAACGAACACATTCCCAGTCAAGGGTTACTTACACTGTGCACTGATTCCCATGCGGTTAGGATACACGATCATGGGGATGGTTTTATGTATTGCTGAAGTAAAAACCATATTATAATCCCACCACTGTTCCTAGAAAAGACAGTCATGTAATGTGTTTAAAAAAAAAAAAGTCTTTTTAAAATTCAATTAAAAGCGATAAGGTATAGCTATCAATTTTAAAGAAGGTTAATTTTTAGGCAAAGTGAGTTTAAAAAAAAGACATATCAATCAAAGATTGCCAAGGTTTATCACCAGCCACAACATGAAATTGATTTTATAAAAATTAACCCACTCAGCAACAATTTAAATAGCATTTTGGATTCAATGACTTGTCACAGTATATGTCAGTAGCTTTTTTCGTGAGAATCTGGTATAATAGGATAACAAAATAAAAATTCAGTTTTCATCTAATGATCACTTAGGCTTCAGAGTGCGGGAAATAAGTACTAAAAAAAACTCTCTGGGGTTTAAAGCATAGACTGTCTTAAGCTATGAAGTACTAAAGTTAGCAAACCACATTTTCACATCTTCCTTTGTAGTGAGAACCAAAAATGACACAAAATCCATTCTGTGATAATAATATCTTTCAGCTTTTCCATTATTCTTTAAAGATTCAAATATCTGTCATTCTCATACTGCTAGAATCTCTTCACCAAAGTAAAATTGAGAAAAGTATCTGTGTCCCAGTTTCCACTTTACAGTATTGCACCTGTCAATCAGACCCACCCACTACCAAAATAAGCTGTTAGAGATTTGCAAAATGAATTGAGTCCCCCAGGTAAGAAACAGTAAAAAATGTATGTAAAATTTCAACACATGAGGATTTTGAGGATGTTTAGACCCTGAATTTCTTATGATCTACATGGAAGAGTATGCAACCTACACAATGCTAGTCACATCAAAATAGCAGTGCCTGCCGGTGGAGTTATCCTCAACCTCAGAGCTGGCATTTGCCTTCATGCCAAATCTACTAAGGTATTTTAATACAATTGTCGACATCTTAAAAATTACTGTAAATTCCAGGTTTTATTACAACTTATATAAGTAATGAAGGAAAATACTTAAATTGTTAGTTTGTTTAGATGTCTCAAAAGTAATATGCTAAACCCAAACCCTCCTCATAATTAAGGAATCAAGGAAAACAAAAGGAAGACAAGTATCACATTACTCTAAATTTTTCACATTTTAAAATTATGGTTACTTTTTTGAAAGACATAGAATATATAGGAAGTCAGTCTGGAAGAAATTCAGGATTGGAAATTATCAGATTTGTGAATGTTTATGCTACCCCAAAAATTGAAAAAGAAATGATATTCAGAAGTTTGATATATTTACTAAATATGGTAAAGCTGAAGTTTGAAGGAAATTTCTACTGTACTTTGGGAAAATTGGATAGGATGGAAATAAGAAAAAAATTGACATTCGCAGGTTACTTGGAGAGATTTGAAAAAAAGAATATACTAAAATTTTTAAGTTCTACAAAAATGGAAAATAAAATGCTCAGCAGGTAAGCCTGTTGCCATTTCAATATGTCATAGACTGCTGGGTTAGATTTAAATATAAAAGACTATTTTAAATAAGGAGTAAAACTCAAAATATGAAGAGCTAGATAGAGATTTCAAGGTGAGTATTGCAGTAGCAGTGTCGGTGGCAGGTAGGGGAAGAATGGGAGCATTAAATAAATAAGGAAACTAAAGTCAATAGGCAGAGTTAAGACAGTGTTAAATATTGAGATCAAGTTAAGGAATGAATAGTCATTTGTTCAATAATTGTTAAGTCCCAGGCACCTACAGACATTATCTTGCTTAAGAAAATATACATACTAACCTCTGCTTGAAAGCCTAAAGGTGTTTCAAAATGTAGGTTTTGTTTCGTTTTGGTCTTTTGGAGATAGAGTCTCGCTCTGTCACGCAGGCTGGAGGGCAGTGTTGAGGTCTCGGCTCGCTACAACCTCCGCCTCCCAGGATCAAGCGATTCTCCTGCCTCAGTCTCCTGAGAAGCTGGGATTACAGGTGCCCTCCACTATGCCTGGCTAATTTTTGTATTTTTAGTAGAGATGGGGATTTCGTGCCAGGCTCGTATCATATTCCTGACCTCAGATAATCCACCCGCCTCAGCCTCCCAAAGTGCTAGGATTACAGGCATGAGTCACGGTGCCCGGCCCCAAATGTAGGTGAGGCCAACAGATCAGGAGATGATTACTATTGAAAAGATAGTTTCTTACAGTTCCCAAGAGGAAGGGGCATACCACACCACGTGAGGGGCCGCATGAGGAAGCGTCAGGGTCAATCAGGAGGCAGAGGGAGTGGAAAGAAAATGTGGGCAACAGCTTTTATTATGGTTCCACAGGCAGAAATGGACAGAGCAGGGTAGGCTGGCTTAGGATTGGTTAGTTTGAGTAATTGTACTGGATTCTGGGGTATAAGCGCTATCTCTAGTTGTCTGGTACTTGGTAATAGGATGATTAGAGTAGGAAAATAGTGGCTTAGTGTGAAAGTCTTGACAAAGGAAGCGTTTGGGATATGGGCTCTTGCTTTGTTGGTTTTCATATCTAAGAGGTGTCTTGAATAAATATTTGCTACCTCTAGGAGTTAGCTAGCCCCAGGAAGGGCAGTCTCTCCAGAATCAGCAAGGTCCAGATGTGAAAATGCCCCACCAAAACCAACTATGAACCCAGACAAAAGTATATAAAATAATTTGCTTTAGGCATCATACAACAGGCAGTATAGGACTATGGTTGCTGAGAAAATCGAAGCAAAAAAGTTGAATCCTATGATCACACTAACTTACTGTTAGAGGCAATTTCTAGTCCACAAGGCAGAGAGAAAAACACAAACAGAGCCTGGTCTTCTTACTGACCAAGCAGACATAGAGGAGAATTTGGGAGACCATGTCAGGTAGAATTTTTGAAGCAGAATACCAGCGTAAAGGTAGTTAAAGTGGGTGGGAGAGGGATAATGGTCAGTCAAGACATGCAGAGGGCCCTTATAAAATCTTCAGCTGATCTGTGCATGCATGGAATGAAATTCATGTCTGAGGGGGAGAAATCCCATCAGAAAACACTTGGCTTGACAGTTTCAGGACTTTACTCAGGACCAGAAGGCATTTGCATATACACCAGCAGAAGTAGAATCATCTCATAATACACAAACACAGGTTAAAATCCTCAGAAGGTACCAGCCTTAGAAATAAGGCTGAGTTGATCTTAGACTAAATACTATGCTGGATCCTTAATGCCAAGGCTCAAAAGGAGCAAACAGATCTCAACTTACTCTATGCTAGAATAAATTCCAATGTGAATTAAGGGAATATGACAAAATCTAGCACTTGACAAGGTAAAATTCACCACGTCTGGCAACTAATCAAAAATTACTGGACATACAAAGAAGCAGAAAAATCGTATTCATAACCAGTAAAAATAAAATCAGTCAGAAGAAACATTACCATAATAATAGTAGTGATACAATTAGCCAACAAGACAATTCTGTCACTTAAAAATTTTTTGACACATTATATTTGTGTAAATTTAGGGGGTATATGTTAAATTTTTTTACATGAATAGAACATGTAATGATCAAGTCAGGGAATTTAGGATATCCATCACCTGAGTATTTATCATTTCTATGTGTTAGGTACATTTTAAGTCCTCTCTTCTACCTATTTTAAAACTACAATACATTGTTGTCACCCTCCTCTTCTATCGATGACTAGAAATCATTCCTTCTATCTAACTATATATTTGTATCCATTAACCAATCTTTCTATCCCTCTGGCATCCATATACCCTTCCCAGTCTCTGATAGCTATCATTCTACTACCTATATGCAATCACCTTTTTTGCTTCCACCTATGAGTTAGAATATGCTACATTTGTCTTTCTCTGCCTGGCTTATTTCACGTAACATAATGACCCCCGGTTCCATCCATGTTGCTGCAAATAATGAGATTTCATTATTTTTTGTGGCCAAATAGTATGCCATTGTGTACATACACTACATTTTCTTCACCCATTCATCCATTGATAGACACTGAGATTGATTCCATATCTTTGCTATTTTAAGTAATGCAGCAATAAATATGGAAGCACATGTATCCTTTTGATATATTATTTTCCTTAGCATAAATACTCAGTAGTGGGATTGCTGGGTTGTCTGACAGTTATATTTTTAGTTTGTTGAGAAATCGCCATACTGTTTTCCATAGTGGGTTAACTAATCTACATTTCCATGAGCAGTGTATAAGAGTTCCCTTTGTCCACATCCTTGCCAATGTCTGCTATTTTTGTGTTTTAAAAAACAGCCTTTCCGAGGTAAGATGATATCTCATTGTGGTTTTAGTCTGCTTTTCTCTGATGATTAGTGATGTTGCAGATTTTTTCATATACCTGTCAGCCATTTGTAAGTCTTCTTTTGAGAGAATTGTATTTATGTCCTTAGCCCATTTTTAATGGGATTATTTGGTTGTTTTTACTACTGAGTTGAGTTCTTTGTATACTCTGGATACTAGTTCCCTGTCAGATGAATAATTTGTAAATATTTTCTCCTATTCAAGATGTTGTCTCTTCACTCTGCTGAATGTTTGTTTTGCTGTGCAGAAGCTTTTAGTTTAACATAGTTCCAGTAATCTACCTTTATTTTTGTTGCCTGCGGTTTTGAAATCTTAGCCATAAAATCTTTGCCTAGACCAATGCCCTGAAGAGCCTTCCTTTTATTTTACTCTAGTTGTTTTATAGTTTTAGGTCTTACATTTAAGTCTTCATTGTATTTTTTAGTTGATTTTTGTATATGTTGAGAGAGAGGGGTCCAGTTTCTTTCTTCTACCTATGGTTATACAGTTTTCCCAGTACCATTTACTGATGACAGTCTATTTTCTCTAATGTATGTTCTTGATGACTTTGTCAAAGATTAGTTGGCTGCAAAGAAGTGGATTTATTTCTCTGCTTTTTATTCTATTCCATTGGTTTAGTATCTGTTTTTATATCAGTACCATGAGGCTTTGATTCCTATAGCTTTGTGATATATTTTGAAGTCAGGTAGTGTGATACCTCCAGCTTTGTTCTCTTTTCTCAGCTTGCTTTGGCTATTCTGTCTCTTTTGTGGTTCCATACAAATTTTTCCATTTCTGTGAAAAATAGAATTGATATTTTAAAATTGGTGGGGACTACACTGAATCTGTAGATCGCTTTGGGTAGTATTACCATTGTAACCATATCAAATTTTCCAATCCATGAGCATGGAATGCCTTTCCATTTCTCTGTGTCCTCTTTAATTTCTTTCATCAGTGCTTTGCAGTTTTCTTGTGGAAATTTTTCACCTCCTAGGCTAAATTTATTCTTAGTAATTTTAGTTTACTAAAATTTTTATAACTGTCATAAATGGAATTGTTTTCTTGGTTTCATTTCTGGCTATTTCATTATTGGTGAATAGAAATGCTACTGATTTTGGTATGTTGATTTTTTATCCTATAACCTTACTGAATTTATTTATCTTAAATTCTAAGAGTTTCCAAGTTAAATCTTTTAAGTTTTATAGACATAACATCACCTGCAAAGAGGGACAAGTTTACTTCCTTCTTTCTAATTTGTCTTTTTAATAATTTGTCTCCTATTTCTTTCTCTTGCCTGATTGCTCTGGCTAAGAGGTCCAGTACTATCTTAAATCAAAGTAGTAAACATTGGTATCCTTGTTGCAGTTCTTAGAGAAAAGGCTTTCAGCTTTTCCCTATTTAGTATAATGTTAGCTGTGGGTTTGTTATATATGGTCTTTATTATTTTTGAGATATGTTCCTTCTATGCCTAATTTGCTGAGAGTTTTTGTCATGAAGGGATATTAAATATTATCAAATGCTTCTATTGCATCTGTTGAGATAATAATATGGTTTTTATCATTCATTCTATGGATGTGATGTGCATTTATTGATTTGTGTGCATTGAACAATCCTTGCATTCCTAGTATAAAACCCACTTGACTATGGTGTATTTTCTTTTCCATGTACTCTAGGAATTGGTTTGCTAGTATTCTGTTGAGGACTTTTGCATCTATGTTCATTAGAGATGTTGACCTGAGGTTTCTTTTTTTGTTGTGTATTTTTCTGGTTTTGTTATCAAGGTGATGTTGGCTTCATAGAATGAGTTAAGGAGAATTCTCTCCTCTTCAATTTTTTGGAATAGTTTTAGGAGAATTGGTATTAGTTCTTTTCTGTATACTTGGTAGAATTTGGCAATCTACCAAATCCATCTAGTCTTGGGCTTCTCTTTTGGGAACACTTTTTATTACTGATTTATTCTCATTATTGGTCTGGTCAGGTTTTCTATGTCTTTCTGATTCAATTTTGGTAGGATGTGTGCTTCCAGAAAATTATCCTTTTCCTCTAGGTTTTCCAGTTTGTTCATATATAATTGTTCCTAACAGGCTCTGTTGATAATTTGTATTTCTGTATATCAGTTATGTCTCCTTTTTTATGTTTGATTTTGATTATTTGGGTCTTTTCTTGATTAATTGAGCTAGTAGTTTGTCAATTTTGTTTTTTTTTTTAGATAAATAATTTTGTTTCATTGATTCTTTGTAATTTTTAGATCATTTTATTTAATTATGCTCTAATCTCTCTTTCTTTCTGCTAAGTTTAGGTTTTTATTGTTCTTCCTTTTCTAGTTCCTTGAGGTATATCATAAGACTGTTAATTTGAAGTCTTTCTACTTTTTTGATGTAGGCATTTAATGCTATAAACTTCCCTCTTCACACTGTTTTTGCTCTATCCCACAGGTTTAGGTAAATTGTGGTTCCATTTTCATTTATTTCATGAAGTTTTTTATTTCCATTTTAATTATTTAGTTGACCTAAAGGTTGTTCAGTAGTATGACATTTAATCTCCATATATTTGTATATTCTCCAAAATTCCTTTTGATATTGATTTCTAGTTTTATTTATGTTCTGAGAAAATAATTGATAGGATTTTGTGGGTTTTTAAAATTTGTTGAGACTTGTTTTGTGGCCTAACATATGGGCAATCTGGAGAATGTTCCATGTGCTGACAAAAAGAATGTATACTATGCAGATATTTAGTAAAATAGTCTGTAGATATCTGTTATGTCCATCTGGCATAAAGTTCAGTTTAAAATCAGTGTTTCTTTTTGTTTATTTTCTGTCTAGATAATCTGCCTAATGCTGAGAGTGGGGTGTTGAAATCTCCCAGTATTATAGTATTGAAGTCTATTTCTCTTTTACGTCAACTAATATTTGCTTTATGAATTTTGGTGCTTCTGTGCTGAATGCATATATATTTAGAAATTTTGTATCTTCTTACTGGACTGATTGATCACTTACCATTATATAATGACCTTCTTTGTCTCTTTTTAAATTACTGTTTTGGCTTATTAAGTCTGTTTTATATGATATAAGTATAGCTACTCCTGCTTGCTTTGGTTTCTGTTTGCACGAAATATATTTTTCAGTCCCTTTATTTTCAGTCTATATGTGTCTTTACAGTTAAAATGTGTTTCTTGTAGGTAGCATATAGTTGGGTCATTTTTTAAAATCCATCCAGCCAGTCTATCTTTTAAACGGAGAATTGGTTTACATACCAAGTTATTTTTCATATGTGAGGTTGTGTTTCTGTCATTTTATTGATTGTTTTCTGATTGCTTTGCATATTCTTTGCTTATCTTTTTTTCTGCCTCTCTCTTAGTGTTTGCCATTGTGGGTTGCTGATTTTTCTGTACTGGTAACATTCTAGTTTGTTTCTCTTCATCTTTTATATGTTTGCTTAGCCAGTAAGTTGTATACTTTCACATGTTTTCACATTGGTAATTATCATTCTTTCACTTCCAGATTTAGGGATCACTTGAGCATGTCTTGTAGGGCTGGTCTAGTGGTGATGAATTTTCTCAGCTTTGCTTGTCTGAGAAAGACTATTTCTCTTTCATTGATAAAGGATAAATTAAGATAAATTATGCTGGGTATTGTTTCTTGCTTGGCAAAGTTTTTTCTTTTAGCACTAGAATATATCATTCCATTTTCTCCTGGCTTGTAAGATTTCTACTGAGAAATCTACTGTGAGTCTGATGAGGGTTCCTTTATAGGTCACTAGATGCTTTTCTCTTGCTGTTTTTAGATTTCTATCTTTGTCTTTGAATTTAAACATTTCGACTAGAATATGCCATGGGAAAAGACATTTTCACAGTGTATTCATTTGGGGATATTTGGATGTCTAAATCTGTTGCTACGATTAAGAGGTTTTCACCTATTAGTAGATTTCCTAACCCATTTGTTCTCTCTTAATCTTCCAGGATAACAGTAATTCAAATATTTCATCACTTTAGTGTGTCCCCTATGTTATAAAGGCTTTGATTGTTCTTTTTTCTTTTTTTTTTTGTCTGATTGGGTTATTTCAGAAGAAATATCTTCAATTTTTGATGTTCTTTCTTCTACTTGTTCTAGTCTATTACTGAAACTTCTGAATGTATTTTGTGTTTCATTCAAAATGTAATTTTAATCAAAATCCTGGCTTTAAAAATATTTAACAAATTATTTCTAAAAGTTATATGAAAATGCAAAAGACCTAAGACAGCTGAAATAAACTTGAAAAAGAACAAAATATCAAGACTTAATACTACTTTATTTCAAGGTTTACTTGTTACTACAGTAATAAGACAATGTCATATTGACAAAGGAAGAGATATAGATTGAGGCAACAGAATATACAGTCCAGAAATAATACAAATGTAGAATCAATTGACTTTTGACACATCTGCTGAGGTAATTCAATAAAGAGAATAATAGGGTTTTTTTGAACAAATGGTATTGGAACATTTGGATATCCATATGCAAAAAAAAAACTTAGCTTCAAATGTTACCTCACACTATTTATAAAACAATAATTCAAAATAGAGCATAGGACCTAAATATAAGAACAAAGACTATAAAGCTGCCATAAGAAAACATAAGAAAAACTCTTTGAGAACTTTGGTTAGGCAAAGATTTCTTAAGCAAGACATAAAAGGCCCAAACCATAAAAACTGATAAAATTTCCCAAATTAAATATTTTCTCTTCAATGGACATCATTTACAAAAATGAAAAGGTAAGTGGAGATTGGGAGAAAATGTTTGCCAAACATAACTGATAAAAAATTTTCATCCAGAATTTATAAATAAATCTTATAAACCAATAATAAAAAGACAAACAACCCTATTTTAAGAAATAGGCAAAAACTATTTATAATAGTAAAGACATCGGATTAACCTAAATCATCATCAGTGGTAGAATGGATAAAGAAAATGTGATATGTGTATGTCATGGAATACTATGCAGCCATAAAGAGAACAGAATCATGTTCTTTGCAACAACATAGATGGAGATAGGGGCCATTATCCCAAGCAAATTAATGCAGGAACAGAAAGCCAAATACCATCTACTCTCACTTGTGAGTGGAAGCTAACCTTTGAAAACACATAAATATGAGGAGGGGAACAACAGACACTGGGGACTACTTGAGGGTGAAGGGTAGGAGGAAAAAGAGGATCAGAAAAAAATACCTATCAGGTACTATGCATATTACCCTATGAAATTATCTGTATGCCAAACGCCCCATGATACATAGTTTACCTACATTACAAACCTGCACATGTAAACTGGAACCTAACAATATTTTTTTAATTCTTAAAAATTAAAAAATTATACTGTGCAGAAGCTCTTAATTAGATCCCACTTGTCTATTTTGGCTTTTGTTGCCATTGCTTTTGGTGTTTTAGTCATGAAGCCCTAAATTAATAAAAATAAATAAGATTTAAAAAATAAAAATTTTTAAAACAGTCAAAATATTTGAACATTCAAGTCACCAAGGAAATATACAAATGGCTCATAAGTACATGAGACATGTTTCAAATGTGTAATCATTATGGGAATGAAAAGTAAAACCACAATAAAAGCAGTACACACTCATGGGATAGACTAATTTAAAAAAAAGGTTGATGCCAAGTGTTGGGGAAGATAGCGCTCATGTATTGCTGTAGGGAATGCAAATGATACAGCCACTTGCACTTGCCATATGATCCAGCAATCTTGCTTTTAGGTACTTATTTATGAGAAGTGAAAATATATTCACATAAAAACTTGTATGCAAATCTTCACAAAAACTTGATTCATATTATTCCAAAACTTGAAACAACACAAATATCCATAAACTGGTAAATGGATAAGCAAATTGTGTTACAGTCATACAATATAATACTACTCAGCCACAAAAAAGCAATACATTACAGATATATGCAACAAATAGATGAATCTCAGAAATATTATGCTAAATGAAAGAAGCTGGACACAAAAGACTATTATATCATACTGTATGATTTCATCTGTATACAATTTTTGAAAAGGCAAAACTGTAGTGACAGAAAACAGATTAATCATGGCAGGAACTGCTGTGGAGGCAAAGGGTTGGATGGAGTGGGCAGGAGACCAGCTTCGGGGTTGATGGGAATGTTCTGTATTTTTACTGGACTAGTGATTACATAGATATATATATTTGTCAAAGTTTTTCAAATTATATACTTAAATTCTTGACTTTTATTCTATGTAAATTATACTTCAGTAAAGCTGACTTTTTTTTTGTTTGTTCTGAGACAAGGTCTTTCTCTGTCACCTTGGCTGGAGTGCAATAGTGTGATCTCTGCTCATTGCAGTCTCTGCCTCCCGGGCTCAAGTGATTTTCCCACCTCAGCCTCCTGAGTAGCTGGGAAGGACTACAGGTGCATACCACTATGCTTAGCTAATTTTTACATTTTTCTGTAGAGACAAGGTCTCACATTATATTACCAGGCTGGTCTCAGACTCCTGGGCTCAAGTGATCTTCCCACCACAGCCTCCCACAGTGCTGGAATTACAGGTATGAGCCACTGTGGCTGGCAATAAAGCTAACTTTTAAGAAGAAATGTACTGTCTAAAAATCCCTGAGATTGTCTGAGATTATCTCATATGAAATGTAAGGCTGAAGATATTTAAAACAATGTGAACAAGCCTCTAAAAAACTTGCAGAAATCATAAAGAGAAGACCATAAGAATGTGAGACTAAAGGAAATCACAGAGAATTGAAGTTACAAATAGGAAACAAATGAGTGGAGATTTTTGGTAAACTCTTTAAAAGTAGGTCAATTTAAAAATAATGAGGAAGGGAGAGCAAAACTAAATGATAAAAACAGAGAAAACCAGGAAAAGAGAGTGTGAATGTGAACAACCCACATTGTCTCTAGACAACGGGTTTGTAAAGCTGGTTCTAAAGCCATTTTCTTGCATATTAATTATGTAGACATCCCAGAGGCGAGTATAGATTCCTCCATGTAGACAGTTCTTGCGCTTTCCTGAAACAGCAGAACAAGCTTCAGAGGACTCCCTCTCTACCAGCTAGCAGCAGAAGAGGGGCAAATCAACAATGCCTAATTGCTTTACAGTTGAATGGGGTTCCGTGAGTGTTTTCAGCATTAAAAGCAAGTAACAGTCACTAAAGAGCAAACTTGAGATTCTACCTGCCCATGTTGAAGGGTTGGAGGAAAGGAATGCTTTGCTGAAGAGAAAAGATGTTCGAAAATGGAAATAAGGAATTTCAAAGTCAGATATGGTAAAGGAAAGGGTAAAAAGGAAGGAAACATGAAAGAGTTTAGAGAGGAAAATAGGAAAAATATTTTGGAAAGCATTTTCAAAGGAGGTCTATATTTCCAAAATAAAAATAATTGGTCTTGAGGATGAGCTCATTAAGATCATTAACTAGTTTCTGAAAATAGAAACCTCAAGACAAAGCAGGGACGTCATGATGAATGTCTCACCTACTACACAGATGGTGAAAGGTAACAGGAACTCTGAGTGGTGGTGAGAGACAGCCAAGACAAGGGCTGGAGGTGGCTAGCACTGCTGAGATGGAAGAGGGAGGCAGGCAGGAAAACAACATGAAGTTTCCTAATGACCACAGTAAAAGACTTTTGGAACTAATTGTCACAAATTCTAGGTGGCAGGGTGAGGTGAAAGAGGGGTTAGAAGACAGTGAGACAGCTATAGTTATAAAGAAACAGTCTGCAAGTTCACATTCTTTTCTATGGCACGTGAACATCTCACAGTCTGCTCCATCCAACGTTCATACTCATACATCTTGCCAATTTCTTCCCACCCCTGTGAATTCTTTGTTTAGTGACACCCAAATTCACAAGTATTTGTCCCTTTACACTTGCTATTTTGCCCATTGCCTTGAATATTCAAGGCATTTTCCTCTCAAGTGTCACCTTTTTGGAAAAAAAATTCCCAGATGTTATTTCATTACTCCAAATTCATTACTCCAAACAAGTAATTCTCATTACTCCAAACAAGCTTTTTGGGTTACTATAGCTCTTCCAGTAAATATCATAATAAAAAACACTGCCTCTGTTGAGCATTTATGATGTTCTCAAACTGTAGTTGTTCTTCTATTTATGTTATTCCTGATCTTCATTTTTTAAAAAAACAATAAGATAGGTACAATGGTCTTCATTTTACAGATAAGCAAACTGGGTCACAGGGAGTTTTGTAGATTGCCTGAGGTAACACATCTAGTAATTGTTGAGAATTGAGCCCAGATCTGTCCTGCTCTAGAGGGCACATTCTTTTCCACTTGACTGAGCTATTTTTCTCATCTTTGCATTAGACTTACAAATTGTAATTATTTTTTTGCACATCTATGTCTTTTACTAGACAGTGAGCTCTTTCAAGTTGAGACATGACAATTCATCTATATTTTTCCAACTCCAAATATAGTACATACTCTGTCTTCAGTAAATGTTTGATAATATATGAATGAAGAATGAATGAATAATAAATAAATAACTGAGAAGTCTCCATGGTGAGCATGAAAACAAAGCAGTGGATGTCAGTTATGTAACTAAGGTATATAATGGTAGCAAACTCAAAATCTAATTCAGTGTTTAACTCATTTTAAAAACTGATTTAAAAATAAAGCACACAAATGTGTAATATGTATAAAATTCAAGACAATGTAAGCCACTTTCATAAAAACATATGCTGCCAGTCTGACTTGTTTAAACTCAGACCTTGGCAGAAAATGTTTCCTGCCACATCTGTGCCTACATCTGAACTTCACAGTAAAGTGTCCTTGGTTTTGAAGATGATTCTTTTGCATGTGTACTTGATATTTCTACTCCTGTAAAACTCCCAATTGTTTACATAGCTATAAATGACAGTGACAATGAAGTGGATGACTGGGACAATTAATCAGAAATTTAGGAAAATGTAGTGGCATGTTTTATCCAGGAAAATAAGTATAATTCTTCATGTAATGTGAATGAAGACTAGGCTTTTTTCTTTTTTTTTTTTTTACAAATAAGCAGCAAACAGTAGCATATGGTAAGCTGTATTCTGGTTTGCAATATTCACCTCCTCTTTCTCTGTAAGATCAAATATATCAGCCCATTGCTGCCTTCCATGTAGTTTTTATATATTTGTCTGCCTTTTTGACTTTGGGCTCGACCATGAGACTTTCCTTGTCAATGGCCTGTGAGAAGACAGGGGTTTTGGAGACATCATGTGTTTCTACCAGCTCCGTTGATCTTCCCTCCCTGCTATGACAATGCCATGACCACAAAGGGGCTGAAACAAGCTGAGCCAAGCAGAGCCAAACGAAGTTACAACAGCTGCAGCCAACCCATAAATGCTGACATATCACTTGTCCAAAAAAATCAGTTTGTTTTTGTGAACCACTGAGATTTGGGGGCTATTTTTCACTGCAGCAAAGATAACTAATAGATAGGGATTTACTGGAAATAAAAGAGCAGTATTATGTTGCTTCCAAAAGCAGGAAAACTAGCCTACTCCGCAATGTTGTATGAAATTTACTCTTGGGTCCCAAACAAGCACTCCCTGTACCCAGAGTTTCCAAAGAAATTACTTCAGTTCATCTCTCTATCAGGACTTTATGCTACTTCAAGGAGACACTGGATTTAGTTCCTTCCTTGCTCTCAAATGACAGTGTATAAAAATCAAAACCAAAACAAACGAAAACCTCTGCCTTTTACCACTTGTCAAAAAATACCAGCGCATGGGAATTCATGCAAGTGGAAACCAGAAGTGGTCAGCAGGCCACTGGTCCCGCAAACTGCCACATTCTGAAATTATCCAAATACAAGCTAGGGCACCCTGTTCTATCCTCTTTTTATATATGAGGAATCCCAGAATGATTACTGTGGTAAGTTTCCATGCCACTACTGTGAGAAAAACTGTTCCCTCAAATTCATACGTTGAAGCTCTACCCCCCGTATGTAAGAATATGACTGTATTTGAAGATAGTGTCTTTAAAAAGGTGACTTCATGAAAATGAGACAGTTAAGGTGAGCCCTAATTCAATCTAACTGTTGTCTTTATAAGAAGAAGAAATGTGAACACACAGCAAGACACCACAGAAAGAGCATGTGAGGACACAACAAGAAGGTGGCCATCCCCAAGGAAAGGAGAGAGGCCTCCAAAGAAACCAAACCTGCTGACACTTTGATCTTGGACATCTAGCCTCCAGAATTGGGGGAAAATACATTCCACTGTTTACATCACTCAATGTTTAGTATTTTGTTATGGTAGCCCCAACAAACTAATATGGTGAATACATTTTTAAGTAGCTAATATGAATTTTAAATTTAATCTACAAAACTCCAAAGTTTCATTATCTCCACAACGAGTAATTGCCTGCCTCTTCTTAACTAATACTGGTTTATTACCTGTGTTTATCAGTGTAGAGGTAGGAGCCTACTGATAATAATGGCTAAACCAGCATTTATTGAGCACTTACTATGTGTTACAGTGTGAAGAGTTTTGCATGCAAACAGGCTAGATCAAACTATGAGAAATTAGTAAGCTGCTAAGAAAAGGAAGTCAACTGCCATTCCAAGTCCTGCTCACAATTTCAGACTCAGTTTCTCAGTACTTCCATTCAGAAAAATTCACTGACTCTAACATGGATACTCCTTCTGAGATTCCTTATGGAATCCTGTGTTTCTTCCTATCATGATAATTATTCATCATTTTAATTGTTTATATCTGTTTCCATACTGGACACTTATTTTTTAGGTATTTAATACTGTGTTTTCACTTCTTTATTCTCACTACCTTGCAGATTACCTGGTACTTTATAAGCATTAATTATTTTTTGTTGTTGCTCTTGAATTGTTGCATTATAGCCCTTTGTTATCCTTTGTTACCAAAGAAAACTGGCAATAAAAGATGATTTCACTGACTTTAAATTATTTTTTTAAGTAAATACATCATGTCAGAATGAGTAAAGTCTTCCTCTTTCATTCAAAGGAGTGGGGCCCACTTCAGTGAATGCCAAATATTTCTGAGCAATGTTGGGGAAATATTTTGTGGAGCTGCAAAATGTTATGAGTCAGAGAAAAATAATCTTGTTTTCACCAAATGTTTACCACATGCGGAGACTTTGGTTGTAACATTTTAACTTTCATTTAAAAATCTATGGTCACTACTCTAAGTTAGGAAGCAAGGAGTGGTAATGACAGAATTTTATTTTATTTTTCATGAGCTAACATAGCTTAATACATAGATATTCATGCTTGGATAAATACTTGATGAATGAATGACTGATGGTAAATATCAAATATTTCCTTGCTTCTCTTTTGGTACCATAATCCTCTCCAGTGATCTCTATTTCTTTACTTTTCTTCACAAAAGATCGTCTTAACTAAGTTGCCGCTTTCACTCTCTCCACTCAACCATTGCCAATTTAGTTTTGCCCCACCCCAAGTAGACTTCCAGTCTCACCCCTGCACTGATATCTCTCCCATGGAGGTAATCAATGACTCCATGTTGTCAAATCCCATGAACATTTTTCTGCCCTCATTTCTCTTAACTTTCCAATGGCTTTTGACATAGTTGACCACTCAACCTTTCTTGAAATATCTTTTATCATAGTCATATCTGTTCTGGTTGCAAGTAATAGGAACATGACTCAAACCAACTCATGTAAACACAAAAGGAATTTATTGGCTCTTTTGTCCAGGAAGTTCAAGGAATGGTGCTAGTTTAAGGCACCATTGGCTCTAGAGGTTCAAACAAATATTATCAGAAACCTATTTATTTTTCTCTACCTCTCAACTTACATTTCTGTTGTTATTTTGATTTTTAGGAAGATAAACCTCAAGTGGTAGCAAAGATGGCTATTGACAGTTCTAGATTGTTATCAATCATTCTTCTCCTTCCTGGTTTTAATAAACACACACACACACACATACACACACACCTCTTTCCTGTGAGTATCAGCAGAAGTTATGGAAAGGCTTTCACTGAGCAAGTCTCATGCCATGCCCAACTGAGAGCAGAGACTTGGGGAGGGTCCTGTATATTGGGAAAGCAGCTCCACCTAAACCGTATGGATTAAGATGTAAGGAAATACATTCATCCTACACAAAAAGAAAACACACACACATAGCATAACACTGTAACACTCCTTCCTTTTGCTTTTCTTTTGTCCCTCTCTACTGTTTCTCAGTATCCTTGGTTGTCTTCAACTCTTAAGTGTTGGAGTAACTGAGATTTGTACTGGGTCATCTTTTGTTTTCTGCTCAATCTCTGTTCCCCACTGTTGTCTAAAATGCTTCTAAATCCACAGTTCACATCTACATGGGAAGCTGCTGACTTCCCATGTTTATGGCTACAGAAGCAACTTCTCCCCTGAGTGCCATCTAATTGCTTATTTGAAATAAGCAGTCAGATTTCCACATGAATATCTATATGTGTTTCAAATTTATAATGGTGTTCTTGCTTCCCCCTCAAACCGATTATTTGCCTGAGTCTTTAGCATCTTATTAAATGGTGTCAGCATTCCTCAGTTGCTTAATCCAAAAATGCACAAAACAACCTTGTATTCTATTTTTCTTTCAATTCCCATATCTAATTCACCAGCAAATTACATGATTTATGACACCAAAATATATCTCAAATCTATCTTTTTATCCATTCACTCACACTGCCATCACCATAGCGAAACCACCCTAATTTATTTGAAAATTTTAAAAACTAAATTTCCAAAAATGAGGCATTATTAAGTGATTTGAAATATGAGTAGCAACATATAAAAATTTAATTTTAGTAAGAAGGAAATCCTTATGTTAATTTTTAATGAGATATAAAGTAATATGTTTCAATAATCTCATCCTTTATAAAATATTCATAGAATGAATCAAAAATATATAAAAATGTAAATGGCATTTTTCTTTTGTGGGTAGAAAAGATAATTTTTTTAAGTATTTATTTGTACAGTAGAAAAAATAATGTAAAAAGTATATATTATTTAATCTTTTCCAATACAAAACAAGCTAGAAAACACCACAGCAGCTTAGGTTCTAACAGAAGCTTTGAAGGTTTAAAAATAATAATAATTTTCCTTTTGTCTAAGAAATTTGATTGCTCATTGACACTGTGGTCATTTCCATGGGAAAAAGATGGGTTAAATTATGGAGCTAGAAGGGAAAGTCAGGGGTTTTACTGGGACACAAGGAGGCCTGAGGCCATGGAAAAATAGATAAAGATTTCTAAGCTGTAGTGGAAGGCAAGCAGTCATCTCCCCAATAACCTTAGATGACATCAGAATGAGATTTTCCAACTGAGTTATTAATATAAACTATTCTTTGCCTCTTTTCTTACACATTGCACATTCTCCTATCTTTACTGGTATTCATATTAAACCTTCTAAACTTTCTGTGTAGTTCATTTGTGTAATTTCCTAGTACCCCAAATGACTGGTGCTTATCACATAGTAAACTCTTGATAGTTTGTTGAACTGAGTTTACCTAATTCAATTCAATTATTAGGTAAATTTGATTTAATACTTGTCTACTACTTATCTGTGACTTCAATATAGTTTAAAATGAGGAGTGACTGATGATGAAAGCAGACTTTTAGGAAGGCAGATGTGGTGATGTTGCATGACAAATTCAAGTTCAGAAAAGCTGGATTTAAGTTATGACTGTAGTCACTTAGGTATGAAGGGCAGCATGGACACTTATCAGTCAAAAGTGGGGCTCTCTGAGGGCTGAAGCATGAGTTCTGGGGGGTGGGAGGCTACAGGAGGGCCAAATGGAACCCCTTAAGTTGCTGGATCATGTGAGGTTGTTGTGGAGATTTCAGGAGAAACAACAGGGTAGTGGGTACTTAAGGGCTCAGGGCAGGGGCCGATGAAAGTGTTTGAACATTTCAAAGTCCGTGCAGCCATATGAATTTACACCACCTGATATCTGCAATGAACAGAAAGAATGGTTGTAAAGAGCACTTGAAGAATATGAATTAGGAGAATGTATCAATGGGTTAGAAAACGATAATGTAAAAAACAAAAGTATTAAAGAAGCTTCTTTCATGTGTTGGAGCAACTATTGTTCCTCTTAAAAAGAAGATAAACACAGCCAGTTTTTGATGGTTAAAAAAAAATAGGATTGGTTTCAGATAAGCTTAAGTTAGATGATAGTAGGATATCTAAGTGGGACTAGTCAAAGGAAAATTGGAGATCCTGCATGATCTGCACGCATACCCCATGTACCCTAGAACCTAAAGTACAATAATATAAATATATACATACATATATATATATATATATATAAGAAATAGACCTAAAAAAGTGTCACAGAATGCTCAAATAAGGAGCATTGAATAAGTGATTTTCTTCTTTCTATTTTTCTGAAGTTTCCATATTTTCTGCAAATGAATGATAGTTATGACAGAAATGATAGTTTCCACCCTATCATTCCTTTTATATATAGGGAAAATATTTACTTTTGACATTTGATTTTATTTTTACTAAATAAATTATCTAGAGCACTATACCTCAGAGAGTAAGCTAAACTATAGGGCTGGCTAATTAAAATTGTTTAGTTGTTTCAGTCTGGATGAATCAGGACCTCGGTGGTCAATGCCCAGGAATCTGCATTCTCTACAACCTTGCTAGGGGATTCATATGCACACTGATTTGTGAACCAGTGACCCAGAGCACAGCAGCAGGGCCTTAAGAACATGTCCTTATCTCTTTTTACATTGATGCTAATCAGTGTACATTGCTTTCATCTGCAGCTTAGGGCTTTTTGCTGCTTCACTGAGCACAGAGCTTTCCTGAGCTCCCAAATTCTTTGTAATAAATAAATAAATAAATTCTTTCTACTGTGCTCTTGCTTGAAAGAGATTACTCAGTAAACCATTTTAGTTAATGTGTTCCAGGTAAACTTAGATAAATCAATGGCACCGTTAAAATCTTCCACTTTTTTTAAGGACAGAGTTTTGGGTTTTCTTCAGGACATCATTCTTTCTTAAGCCTTCACTTGGTACGAACTGACTTCTTTATTTTTTTAATTTTCTCTATCAATAATGGTGCAATAGGAGGTGTAAAAGCAAGCCTATCATACAGAACCATGTATCATTAAAACAATAAGATGACCTTGCAGTGGAATGATATCTGCCTGCTTTTGAAGAAAAACTGAACAATGTTTAATAACTTTATAGACACATACACACACACACACACATTGCACACAGCCTTTGTTTCAGTGGGAGCAAAATTAACAAGATAGGAACTTTTTAAAAGAGTTATGATAGATTATTAAAACATATGTAATTCCTGCTTGGGAAATAAAAAGACTTAAATTCAGATTTTTTTAAATGGGTCATTAAAAAGTATAAAGTCATCCTCACTGAGAGAAGGCGGCTTTAGGGACATGATTGATTATCACACTGATTTTTTTTTAAACTAGATTTTCCCTTTTTCTCCACTCAAATGGAGATATTTTCTTGAAGATTAAAACACTTTTTTGAAATTGTATGGTTTAAAACTAAAGGGCAGTATTAAAATCATATATCGACCTATGCTAACAAATAATGTTAATGGTTACTTTCTCACATCGATGCCCTCTAGCAAGATCAGAGACAAGGTTATATATTCCCAAACGAAACCAGTTAGCTTCAGTATCCAGCAGTGTGGTACTAATGAGGCTGAGGTCAGGGTTCAGTTCCAAAACAAGCTGGTTAGTGTGACAAGAGCAATGGCCTCACCAACCTGGCTGTGCAAAGCATGAGCGTCACCTGGGGATTTCTATTTTGTTTTGTTTTTGATTTTTTTGTTTGTGTTCTGAATTTTTGAGCCTTAGTCCAGACAAACCAAATCAAAATTTTTGAGAGTGAGGGAAGAGAGCTATACTTCTAAAGAAATCCCCAGGTAATTCTCATGCCTGTCAGGATTTTGGAATCAAATAACCTCAGAGCCAGCCCAAGCAAGAGGCAACGCAGCATGACTGCTTGCTGGCCTTTGCAATTCAAAACTGCAGATTCTAAAACTGCATCAATTGAGAACCCTCAAAATCTCCAGGGAGTTTGTCCTTTGCCCCTCTGGATTGGGTTCTTTTGAAGAGGCCATGAATTCAAGAAGATTTGAAGCTTTAATGATAAAGCTTTCTTAAAAATAGCCCTTCTACTTGCCTCTTTTCATGAGCACTTCACCGAGATTTTAAATGCTGACAGAACTCACCTTGTCCCACAAACACAAACACTAGGAGAAACTCTCGCTTGCCCTTGGAAATGAACATTGATTGCAAATTCAACCTTCTGAAATAGTCCGCTCTGAGCGTAGTGAGCATTCTCTCTGAACATATCCAGATAGGATCCTGAAGGAATGAGAGAGAAAAGGTATCTTCTCTGGAGAACTCAGATGGTTTTTCATGGCTAAATTATTTCAAAATACAAAAATCCAGTCTCTAGTCAAGACCAGAAGAAACCAGGGTGGTCCTGAGGGTAATCATGTGAGACCATACCGAATGATAAATCTATGTCTCTG
Organism: Cheracebus regulus; assembly: GCA_963574635.1. Classification (NCBI taxonomy): domain Eukaryota; kingdom Metazoa; phylum Chordata; class Mammalia; order Primates; family Pitheciidae; genus Cheracebus; species Cheracebus regulus. Next base: position 21,801 of record CAUYQU010053252.1, read on the forward strand.
TGGAGACATTCAAGTTAGATACAGGTCAATTACTGTATCTAAATCCTCTGTGGAGGATTCAAGTTAGAATAAAGGAGAAGGGCTCTTATGCAGCATGTACAGGATATAAAAACAGCACGTGGGCAAAATAAAACTGATCAATAGAGTAGAAAACAAAATACGAGCAAAAGACATGAATTTTTCACATTCTAACCAGCTGTGCAGGCATAGTATGTATGCAATCTATATGTATTTGGTATATTTTCAAGTCAAGTAGATAAAAGAAAATAGTTCTCAGAGTTATACACAAATGCACTGAGATGGAAAAACCCAACTTATCTTTAAAAAAGCACAAAATAATTTTTTTTTTTACAGTTTCAAGGTGATGTTTTCATTTTGGGGTTTAGAAAAGCTCAATTTTGAAAGTTTTAAAAGTTTTCCTCCGTCTTTGAAGTTTGGCATTAATCTCCTTTCTGTCACCAACAGAACCTTTAGACTCAATTGGCTCAGCAAATGCTTTATTAAATGCAAATGGCACATCCATTTTCATGTTATCTAGTGTACTAAACCCAAAGCCAATGAGGTCTGCCTTTGCAAATTTTGAGAACAGTAATTGACCTGTATCCACCATCCCATCTGTTACATATTTGGATGATTTTTTAAAAAAGATAGACTTTCTTTCTATACGCTCGAAAGACAGAAAGGGCCTGGGAGAAAAAGCTGACACAAATATATCACACATTTTAAAAGTTGCCAGGTACCTTTGCTTCTCGTGGGTCAATACTTTTAAAACAACATCCTTCTCTAGAGAATCTTAACATTAAAGGAGTTTCCACTCTGTTATTAGAGGAAAATAATGGTATAAAAGAGTCTCTTGCCTGAATAGTAGGGTGCTTGACCTGTCAGGTTACAAAGAGAGAAGCTTGGTTACTGCCATTTTGAGATGGTCAGACAAACGATTTTACAAAGAAGAGGAAACTGTGGGTAGATGAAAGTTCTTTCTGTAAAGTAGATGTTACTACAGTGCACTGTGGTTATATGAAGTATGCCCAAAGGATAAGGAATTCAGGTGTGAAGTTGTGTGGCAGGAGTTGCAAATTAATTAAGCTCTGTGTTTGGGGTTTTTTCCTTTAGTGTGCAGTAGTAACATGCTCGTGGCTCCAGGGAACTTTATGACTAAGTTGGAACAAAGCACTCATGCCTCATGTTAAATGTAGCAGAGGAGAGATCATTAAATGTTTCTTGGCAATTAATTACCTGGAATACACCTTTTTTTCACACCTTTGGTTTCAGGTATGTGAGAGAGTTGAAAACGTTTAATTGCACCTAATTTGTTGCTGTAGTTTAATCATATGCCTAAGCATTGTGATATGCCTGTAACCCATGTGAAGAATTTGAAAGGGGCTCATTTGTGACACCCACAGAGGAAGGAATTTTTTTTACATTTGTGCAATAATCATACCTGACCTTTGATCCACTTTCTTAGAAATAAAGAAAATTATGAAAACCTACCAAATATGTACTAGATTCAGAACATCATGGAAAGAAAATCCTTCCAACTGCTCTGGCAGTCTTTCCTTAATTAGATGCAGCCACTTTCCTCACTCCTACTCACCTATTGGTCCAGAACCTGAAAGAAATTTCTTCCCAGCTAGAAGCTAAAAGACAGATTGAGCATCTGGATGATTTCAGTGTATTCTGCTGGTCACTATGTTATTTTCAGTCACCTTAGATCTGATTACTCCTCCCCATCTTGCTGACTTCTTGTTTTCTGGACCTCTAGTCTGATCACTAATTTAAGCATTTGTACCTCCTGGCTTGAAGATACTCTTCTTGTTTTCACATGCTCTCTATTTTTTTTTGCCATAACACTTAGCACTAAAATTGCCATATTTACTTGTTTAGTGTCAATTGTTTTTTGCCTGTTTTCTCTCACTAGAGACTCCACAAGAGAGGGAAGGGAATGTGTCAGTCTTATTGACTGTGAAATCTCTAACATCTATTTTTAGGTCTACCACTGAGTATTTATGTGCTCAGTTGAATAGGGGTGGATGAATGATGAACGGATGGCTAGATGGCTAGATGAGAACCTGACACCTTCTAGACTCTATTCTGGATTTATTCATTTGTCTTCATTGGAGTTCATAACAACTTCAGTACAGTATTTCTTATGTAACCCAAAATACATGATATATTTTAGGCACTTGCCAAAGGCTTTCAGTACATAGTAGAGGCAAAAAGAAGTTAAAAGCATTTAAAATCTGCTAAAAATGCTCTAGGTGAATGTAATATGAGAATAAAGTCTGAGCGGTGTCTAACCAGATGGATGATTGTTAATGAAACAATGACAACAGATAAGCAGGACTGAGGATCATACATTTTGGGAGAGCTGTTCCTGGTGACATTGCCCCAGAGACAACGGGTAGAATGGATAGAAAATGAGAATCATTGTTTCCCAGATCAAATGGAATCAATATCTTCCACTCAGCCATACACGACAAATGCATGAATGAAGGACTAAGCATTAATAAGAGCAAAGTGGCAACAGTAAGCCCGTTAAGCCAAAAGCTTTAACCAATGTAAACAAATGCAGAGAGATGACAAAGGGGTCTTGCAGCTAGGATAAGATTTCACTTCCTCTTCATAAGAAAATTTTCAAGAAGATGATGCCCAAATTCATAGGAAACTAAAGTTCAGACAGGCTTATTAACCTACTCTAGGTCACATAAAGATAAATGTGTGATTTATACTCTAATACATGCTTTTCTTCCCAGAAGGAGTAAATGGCACCATTTCCCTTTCAGTTCTGGTTGGTTGGTAGCAGAAGCCTCAGGGCCAGTGTTGAATCGAACTCTGACTACAGCAGGATCCATGGGAATGGGTGGAGGGCAGGATGTGCCTGCTGGGAGATGGCAACAAGGAGGGGCAGTGCACATTCCGTCTGCCGTCTCTGAACATGTTACCTCATCAAGAGAGCTTCCATACAGTGTTTCTAAGTGTTTGGGAACTTTAGGATGAAATAAGCTATATGAAGAACTACCAACAAGTTTAGTATAGACAGTAAATCTGATGAGATATTTCTATCTAAATAGACAAATTCACATTTTATGAGACCTTATGAGGAAACTCTGTTTGGAAATAAAATGAAGTATTTTGCCAAATTTCCTTAATTTTTATTAATTGTAAAAGAGAATGTACTCAGAACAAGTAAGAAAGCATAAATAGCTTTAAATAGTTTAAATAATCTATTATTTCTCTATCTTCTTTGCCATTTCCATTTAAATAAAATAGTACATTTGATTCCATATCTTTCTCAATATTGTTCCATGTTTTCTATATTCCCTGTGGAACGTAGAAAGAATATAGAGAAGGATATGAAATCAAATGCATACACATACACACATAGAGTATATCATTTGTTTTTTAATTACATTATCATATTTATCTACCTATCTGTGATTTACCTATCTCCCTCAGCATCTTATATTTCTCACGTAACATTATATAACATTCAACAGAATAAATATATCATAATTTATTCTATCATTTCTCTAACATTATATAACATTCAACAGTATAAATATATCATAATTTATTCTACCATTTCTCTAACGATGGACATTCAAGTTGTTTCTAGTGCTTTGTCACCTCATATGGAGCTGTAATAAACAAACTTGTATACATGTGGCATAGCTTTATGCACAAGTGCATTCATTTTTGTAGGACAGATTATCAGAAGTAGCATTGCTCTGTCAAAACTGTGTTCATTTTTACTTTAATACATATTACCATACTACTCTCCAAAAGGATGTGGCAATTTATGCTCCATCAGCAATATGTGAAAATGATGTTGTACCAGCACTTAAATGTTACAATTTTTTCTTTAACGTTTGCAATTTAAAGAACTAAAAGTGATATCTGGCTGTTGTTTTACTTTGCCTTTTCCTGATTATGAATACAATTGAGCAGATTTTTATGTTTTTAGAAGATCATTCCAGTTTCTTCCATGAATTGATTGTCAGTGTTTTTAATATATATGTACATATTTTTAATAAATCGTTTTTATCAGTTTATAGGTGCTCTTTACCTATTCAGGAAGAGTAATCTTTATGTCATGTGCACTGTGAAAACATTTCCCAGTGAATCATTTGATTCTTTACTTTGTTTATAATATCTTTTGCCATAAAATTTTATTTTATGCTGGACGCTGTGGCTCATGCCTGATCCCAAGGTGGGCGGATGAGGAGTTAGAGGTCAGGAGTTAGAGACCAGCCTGGCCAACACAGTGGAACCCCGTCTTTACTAAAAATGCAAAAATTAGCTGGGCGTTGTGGCAGACACCTGTAATCCCAGCTACCTGGGAGGCTGAGGCAGGGAGAATTGTTTGAACCTGGGAGGCGGAGGTCGCAGTGAGCCGAGATGTGCCATGACACTACAGCCTGTGTGACAGAGCGAGACTCCATCTCAAAAAAAATAAATGTGCATTTTTTTACTTTTATGCAGTTAAATATGTCTCTCATTTTTGGCTCTGGGTTTCAAGTCTTAAGCAGTAAGATCTATTCTTCTCTAAAACTATTTTTCCATAAATGTTTCCCTAAAATTTCTTATACTATATACGTTTTATTATTTTTAAAATTTATTTTATTTTTGTTTTCTTTTGTGTTTTTGAGACAGAGTCTTGCTCTGTCACCAGGCAAGAATGTTGGAGTGCAGTGGTGCAGTCTCAGCTCACTACAACTTACACCTCCTGGGTTCAAGCAATTCTCGTACCTCAGCCTCCTGAGTAGCTGGGACTACAGGCAAGTGTCACCACGCCCAGCTAATTTTTTTATATTTTTAGTAGAGACAGGGTTTCACCACGTTGGCCAGGATGGGCTCGATCTCTTGACCTTGTGATCCACCTGCCTCAGCCTCCCAAAGTGCTGGGATTACAGGCGTGAGCCACCTCACCCAGCCAATGTTTTATTTCTTACATTTAAATTCCAATTCAGTGGTAATTTTTTAGCTTGCTTTCCTTTCAGCTGGGGTAACCAAAAAATCACTATTGATTAAGCAATCTGAAAGGAGAATAAACATATTCAAATCATTAGAAAACAATGCAGAAGGAGGTGGAGGGCAAAGGGGTACTTACATGAGGAAGACATATTGAACCCAACCAGCTTCTGCAACTGTGCCCTAGAGGAGCCTTAAAGGACATTGAAGGCATATGCAAATTGTATCAATATTGTCTGTCTCTCTCTTTTCTTGACTCAATCCATAACTGGCATTTCTGATGCTACTCTCTTGCTCACTCCTCACTACCAATAGTCTTACATCTAGTGGAATAATCTGTCTCAATGCCCAAGGTGTGGCATTGATCACCCTCTATGGGCAGGTCATATACATAATTGAATTCGGCTAGCAAGAGCATGCCCTGTCTAAATTAATCAACTTTCCATCAGCTCCTGTTGATAACTGCTGCACAGTAATACACGCTCTGTGTGGCCAGATTGTTTATTTATGTATTTACTTTTACAGTCTCCTACGTTTAAGAAAAGATTTTTTAAACAGAATTTTAAAATATTGATTTTTATGAAAATGTCTGTTTTAAACATTAACAATTAATTTTAATTAAACACACACACACACACACACACACACACACACACACACACACACACTCAGCATATGAGCCAAACAGAAAACATCTCTGAACTTTAATTCTTTTCATGAGCTGTCACTTTGCAACTCAGGGATACTCTAAGCCCTGCTGGCTTGAACATGATTGACACACTCTGCCAGATTTGTCATCTCTTACAGGAACACTGTTGCCCAATCTAATGAATTAAATCTCAAAGTTCTAGCCTAACTTTCAATATTGTCACTACTTTAGCCTTTAACCTATCTTTCCAGCCTTATCTTCCACATAGTAACACCACAGAGCCTGTGAAATTTAGTGCCTCTTGGTATCTAGCAGAATTTCTTACACATGATATACCCAATAAACATCTGTACAATGACCAGATGAATGGTTCTTTAAATAATGTGTTAGCTGTTTTGGGTATGGCAGTCAGAGAGAATATTGGCTTGACAGATGGACTTTAAATTGGGCAGAGCCTGTAATAAGGATGAAAGAGTGTGAACGTTATTCTACAGGAAGGATGTGTAGTAAAACACATATCTGACTAAAAATTAGGAAACCTGGATAATAATGATAACAATGGACTTTGGGGGCTCAGGGGAAAGGTTAGGAGAGGATGGGGGATAAAAGACTACACACTAGGTACAGTGTATACTGCTTGAGTGATGGGTGCACCAGAATCTCAGAAATAGCACTAAAGAACTTATTTGTGTAACCAAATGCCACCTGTTCCCCTCAAAAAAAATTGACGTTAAAAAATTTTTTAGGAAGACTGGGTTTGAATCTAGCTCTCTCATTTTAAAATTGTTTGGTCTGAATGAGGGACTTATTATTATTTAATTTAAATTTCTTCATTTATAAAGTGAGCAAGTTGAAGGTTTTTTGTTTTTGTTGTACTTAGGTGAAGAGAAATTTGAGGGATGGAAACCTTTCCAAACGAGTATCTTAGAAAGATAAATTTGAGATAAAAGAAGATGAGAAGCAGAAAAAATATTAAGGTAGCAAAATCATTTGTGAGATCGTTGCCCTGGTAAAATTATGAAGTGATGGAGCTGAAACAGCAGAAGCAACATTAAGAATAAAGACAAAGTGGATGTAAGCAACTCTATGAACAAAGAATTTACAGAATTTGGTATCCAACTTTAGAAAGAAGGAAAGGAAGGACTCAGGGAGCACTCCCCAGTTTCGACATTAGGACACAGAAAATACCTTGAAGCCAAAGACAAGTAGTAGATGGTTAATAAATATCACGTTGGGATATTTGTTAATTATCATGCACAGTTAAATAGAAGAAGCACTAAATGCAAAGTAAGGAGAAAATGTTTCTTCCATCTCTGTAATTCATCTCTGAAGAGCATCTTCAAGCAAAATGACTTTGAATGGTAAAATGTTTCATTCAGGCTTCCATTTTTGCCTGAGTTAGAAGACTTCAATAAATAGTCTCCAGATCTTGGACTGAGGCACGGCACCCTTATAAATACATGACACCTTAATTATGTCACCTGCATAACCATGTTTGTCAAATACATTTTGGGTTTTTTCAGATAAGAAATGCATCAAGACAAGAGGCTATAAATGCAACATTGATCATTTTGACTATAATCTTTTCTTTTTACCGTTGCTGCCTATCTCCAGCTGCTTTCCAGTCAGTTGGATTTGGGTACCAAAAATATTGGATTGAAACAGGAAAGCAAATGGTAGGAGGAGACTGGGAATTCAATGTTATTTTATAGCCTATGAAACCTTTGCAAAAGACTCTCTAGAACCATTGTTCAATAAAATAGTCACTAGCTATGTAACTACTGTGCTATAAAGTGTAAAATACGCACAGAGTGAAATTTCAAAGTCTTAGTATTAAAAAAAAGAATGTAACATATGTCTTGAATGAGCATGTTTTGCATATTTCATGTCAAAATAATAATATTTTAGATATATTGGGTTCAATAAAATGTGTTTTTAAAATTAATTTTACCAGTTTGCTTTTTAATATTTTCCCTTGTTACTTTTCTTAATATGGTTCTGAGAAAATGTAAAATCAAATATGTGCCTTATGTCTGTGGCTCGTATTTTATGTATATTGATGCCGCTACTCTATAAGGCTTATTCAGAGTTGAGGGCTAATTATCATGGCATGGCAGACGCCATTTGCCAAAATTTTTAAAATTTTGTCAGTCAAATGATCTACTTTCTATGTTCTTATTTAATTAACTCCCACACCCTAGAGTCTGAGACTATAAGGGGAAGTTAGCTATTGATATCACACAGGAAGAATCACCTCCATTCAGGGGAAAGATGAGTAGCTCTGTTTTGATCACATGGTAGGTGGTAGTACATTCAGGAAGAATGTCTAAAAGGGAATTGGCAATATGAGACTGAAGCTCAGGACTGAAGGCAGGACCCGAGATGCCAAACTAGGTAAACTGAGGAAAAAGACAAAAGACTCATCTAGGCCTCTGTTTAAATGTCTGCATCTCCCAATACTAGCTGTTTGGTCATAAGCAAATGTGTTTTTCATTGCTGAGACTCATTTTCATGGTGATAAAGTAGGAATAATCATTTCTCTCCCTCAGGAAATATGACTGAGCCCCTATCAGGTGCCAGACACTGCTTAGGGGCTAGAAACGCAATGATGAACAATGATGCCCTCCAGAAGCTTTGATCTAAGGAGGGGAGATGTGCAGTCATAAACCAGTATCAAAATTGCCATAATCTATGAATACTAAAGAGCAGCAAATCCAGTCTTGGGAGTAAAACTTATCCTTCTACATCCTGTTAAGTTATTCAGATTTTTATATTCAGCACAGCTACCCCTCTCTGGGGAAGCCTTCCTGCCATGACTCCACACCTGAGGCTCTGAGAGGTGTTCACCTTTTGCCCCCTGTGCCCTGTGCACACACCTCTACTAGCATCTATGAGCTGTAGAGTCAATATCCCCTCTCTCTCTCTCTCACTCTCTCTCTCTCTCTCTCTCTCTCTCTCTGTCTCTCTCAAGTAGTGCCCTTAAGATTGTTAATCCTTAAAGGAAGAAGCTGTGTTTTCTGTCTCTAGACTGTCAACACACTTTAAGTGTCTCAATTAGAGGAGGTAAGAGTTAAAGCCCTGAGAGTAGATAAGGGCTGAAAGATGATAAAGGACACAGAAAGGGCTCAGGATTGTTCTTTGGGAAAGATCTCCATTTCAGGAGAAGAGAGTTCTGTGTCATGGAACTTAAGAGAATTTCCCAAAAAGACATTTTGGGATTCCAAGGCAAACAGACCGCTTGAGGTCAGGAGTTCAAGGCCAGCCTGGCAAAAATGGCAAAACTCCATCTATACACAAAAATACAAAAATTAGCCAGGTGTGGTGGTGTGCGCCTATAGTCCCATTTAATCAGGAGGCTGAGGTGGGAAGATTGATTGAACCTGGGAGTTGGAGGCTGCAGTGAGCTGTGGTCACTCCACTACACTCCAGCCTGGGTGACGGAGTGAGACTCTGTTTCAAAAAAAATGAAAAACCAAAAAAATAGAGTGGCAAACAACCCTATTACACGCTACAGAGAGAGCAATAAGAAGGAGATCGCAAAAAGACCTTGGATATGGCAATTGCATTACATTTATTACTTGAATTCAAATCAAAATACCATAGAACAATGTTACCAGTTATTTCTTCAGCTTTAGCAGTGGTAAATCTTTGTTTTCATATCTGCAAGCATTACGAAGATCTGAAGAAACGATGACATTCTTTTGCCAAATGACAACAAAATTCATTCGAAGACTGGTAGATGGCTACATACAAGTGAATATACAATGAACTGTAAGCTCGAGGCAACATGGGAAGTTGGTTTGAGTCATAGCATGACTGAACATTATTAAGAAAATAGCTTTCGCCTCTTTTTTAAAGTTATTTGTAGCAGGTGGTTAAGCACAGATTCAAGGGTGTGAGAACCTGGAATAAGCATACGTCTTCTCTTCTTCATAAACTCCATTCTGACCCAAAGATCTTCACTCATTAAACCAAGTGCTGAGGTAGGAGAAAGAGGCCTGAACTCACAGAGGCCTGATTGTGAGTTCTGGTTTGGCTACTATCGAACAAAGAACAAGTTACTTCTGAGGGCCTGTATCTCTTTATGAATAAAATACATGCTTTTCTAAGAGACTGTAAGGTCCTTAGAGCAAGCGCCAAGTTTCATTTCTTTTTATCCCCATTCTCCAGTATAGCAGTTTCATGTAAAGTGGAAACTGAGTAGGAAAAACTTGAAAGTCAGTTTAGAATTCTGGTTTTAATATTTAATATTTGAATTTCTGACAGTTACTTTGAAATGTTTTTTGACCTCAGATAATAGCCAGATATATTTATTGAATGCTATAACATCAGCAAACTCTGGCCCAGAAACCAAATCCAGCCCTCTTTCTGTTTTTATAAAGTTTTACCAGAACAAAGTCATGCACATTCATTTACATCTTGAATGCTAGCTGCTTTCAAACTACAACAGCAGTGTTGAGTAGTTGCAACAGAGTCATTCCAGCCTGCAAAATCTACTTACTATCTGGTTCTTTATAGAGGAAGTTTGCCAATTCTTGATATAGACTACTGAACTCTGAATGCCAACAAAGTATGTGGGATAAGGTCCAGGTAGGACCTTGAACATAGTGCTAAACCCATGGGCATTCTTCCACTGGGATAATACAAAATTGGCCTTGCAACAGAATGACTTTAGTGACTTTAGTGATTGGTAAGCATACTTTTCTTTAATGACTTCCTTTATCTCTTGGATCTGTATGCTCAAGAAATCTGCCAGAATGGAACACTGAAAAGTAAAAATCAACCTTCACTCTTAAGCACTAGTACTTAATATTGTCTTAAAAGTAGGCCAAACAGCACCTGTAGCCAAAAATTTTTTATTTGCCTGCCTAGCTTTTCTTCATGCTCAAGGTCAAAGTATGGCCTTAGCAACTCTAGGAAGCACTTCTAGAAACATACCTGATATATTTTAATGCCTGACTCTTCTTAAGACTATGGGATCCTCAGTGGATCATCTTTCTACTCCTGGCACACACCACAGTGCTTAGCATGGCATTTGATAGATGCTCAATACTTTTGGACCAAATTGAATTAACAGGTGACATTCTTTCTGGATGAAGACATCTGCCTTGGTCTGAGTTGTTGAAAGGATACCAAATACATTGAAATCTTTCTATCAAAAAACAGGAAATAAATACTAACTTCCCCAGTGTTTTATTTTTTTTCACAGTAGTCCTCACCATTTTCCAATTTGATGGTAAAATGAGAGCAAAATGGTACAAGGGTCAAGTATTTGTGGAGCACCTACTCTGCACAAGGCAAATAGAAGTAGACATAATTTCCTTTGGTCTCATGATATAACTATTTTTCCTCAAATATTCCCTAGAGGTCAATTATCATCTTTTTTATGCTTAGAGGGTAGAAGCCTATGGTTATTAATGACCTGACCAGACACATGCATACGCTGCATAGTAGTATGAGGAAGAAGACCTTCAGGGTCCACACCATGCAGTCTTCATCCAAGGAATCAAGACGAAACAGCAGTTACCTTAATTTGAGTGGGCAAAGTATATGCCAATTAATGATGAGATAACTGGTTCAGATAAAAGCTTGTAATTAATGAATCATTAAGGCACACACAATAGGAACATGGAAGAATCAGGAGCCACACAGCATGCCCAGAAGCAATCTTCCAGTTATGTGGCCGTGTTTAAATGCATTGCTAATTTCTGAGAGCCTGCCATTTGTAATAGCACTGAAATCACAATGAATTTATGAATGTGATTCTGCATCGCTCATTACACAAGCTCTCTCCTGGGGAATGGAACCATCCTGAGAGCAACTCCTAATAAGCGGAAATTAAGTATTACTATCTCTTGCCACTAGGAGGAAAAAAATATGCATATGTGTGTCAGGGGAGGGGAGGGAGTGGTGGATAATTTGGTGGTACATAAACAGTGCAAAGGGAGAGAGATGGGCATCTATATTAAGCCTTTGTGGCCTGAAAAACCACATGCCCTGTGCACAAAGCCAGGAGCCCTCTTACACAATAAATAATTCAGAAACCCCACAAGTGCGTGGCTGGGAGACCTGCTTCCTGAAAGCTGACTCCTCTGCTAATCTTGGAAAAAGCCATGGATCAACCTTCAGCTCAGACAGAATTCCTGCTTTCCACCTAAGGATTATGTCCAAGACCCTCATCCAGGATACCTCAGGAGGAAACCAACACAATCCTGTCATTGTTTGTGTTATTTATAGCTTATTGTTTAAAACAAATGGAAATGACTGGACTCCTTGTGGCTAACTTAAGATCTTATGCATGAACTCAGCAGGCGCTTTTACTGGGGCAGATTTAAAAAACAAATTCAAAATATTGTACACTGTTCAAGGGAAATATGGCAAACCAGAAACCTCTCCTTTCTGTTATTCTCTTCCCCTTGTCTCTCCAGTGTCTTTTTTGACATTCATCTGGAGGAATTTTGATGAAAGGCCAATCAGCTTTATGTTTTCAACTAGCCCCCAATATTTCTGTGCAAAATCCAAAGAAGCAAAACGCCCACATGGCTCTCATTTGATTAATCTCTGACTTTAGCCTGATTTATGTGATGGTAAGAGATCTACAAAAAAGATTAATGAGACATAGCCAATACATAATGTACAAACTACAACAATGTGTAAATTGTAACATGTCATCAAAGGCAGTTACTTTATGACTCTAGAGGAAGATACCTGTGCCCCAAATTTATCAAAGGTACATTTTGGAGTTGGTGGAGTGTTTTGTGTTTGTTTCTCAGACTTCAGCCCATTCACCTTAAAAGCCTTATCTTTTAGGATGGCTTTAGTCAATAAACAGCATTGATAAGGGTATTAAGAAAGATGGACAAACTAGGATTCCTTCAAGAAACTGAAGTCAATACCAACAAATGCATTTTAGTGTGAAGGGTGATTTCTGCAAACTTCTAAAACTAGTCAAGGTTATTAACACACACAGATGAATACCAAAGTGCTATTATGTTATTTGCTGTGCAATACAAATGAGATCAAGTTTCCCTGGGCCTTGAAAATGCATGTCCTACCTGAAATGGCTCAATAAATCTGCCAAGTAGACAGCAGGTGTTCCTATCCTTTGCTCTGACTCCTTCACATATCACCTTAAAAAGAATAAGCAGGAAATGTCCTTTTATACTGATATTTACTAGTTCTGCCCAATGCTTATTTGCCTCTAGGGGGCATTTCTAAAGACTGCAAGAAAAAGTATTTCAGCTATTACGGCTGTCAAACCAGATGGCTCAGGAATAGGTATTAGATCTAATGATAAAACCGCAGAAAGAAAAAATCACTTTGGGCAAGTCAGCTTTTCTTACCACAAGAAGAAAAATAGTCAAACTGGCTTTTAAATTAAATTGAATTGGGGGATGGGGGAAAGTATCTTTTAAAATTATATCTTTAAAGATTTTTATATAGTTAACTTTGCTGGATAGATAGTCTCTGACTTTTGACCTAGAACAAATGCCATAAAAGTAAAGTAACTTTGATGGATGTAAGTACCTTCCATTTTTTAAGGTTAGCATGTATTTGGAAAAGAAGAAAGGTGTTGCAACACTCAGAAATTAACTATTGTGTACCAAAAGAGATACTGTTTTGAATGGATTATTCAAAACCTTCAAATGCGTATTATAATTTAGTGTTACACCAACTTTATTTTTTTCCACGTTCTGTTTCTCAGTCTATTAGTTCTATAGCATCCTCCATTACTTTTAATTTCTCACTTTGTTCTTCTTTAATATGCTTTATATTTTCATAAAGCCTTTTATCTCCTAGCATATTGCAAACATCAATTAACAAAGCTACTCAACATCGCTGTGTGGGTAGAAGTATTCTATTATTCTTGTTTTAAAGCTGGGAAAAGCAGGGTCAGTGAGGTGAGGTGACTTGGCTAACCAGTGAGTGGCAGAAACTAGTCTCTCAGTTTATGACACCTGGTTAGTTAAATTAACTAACGGGACATGATAATCTCCAACCTCTCATCTTTTCATGGCTGTACATTATGTGGAATAAGGATCAATAATGATGCCAAATTGAGAAACCAGCCACAGTTTTACAATACAAATCCACTTCTGCTTTCAAAACAAAAAAACAAATTTCCATTGAAAAATTTCAGCAGCCCTTCCACGTATTAGGTAGGTGCAAAGTAATTGCAGTTTTTGCCATTAAAGTAAGGCCAAAACTGCAATTATATTTGCACCAACCTAATTTATAAATCATAATTCTTATTTTTCAGTGAAAAATTTTTTTAGGAGCTTAAGTGGTTTAGTGAGGACAAAGCTGATTTACTAAACTCTGTTAAAATGTCAAAAAGAGATGAATTTTATAAAGAAAGATAGAATAAAATTGAAATTAACCTTTGCTTATAATAAAAAAACGACCATTAATTGAACTCTTGAGCTGGTACTTTATGACTTGATGCCTGTGTGCATTTTCTCACTAATTATCCCATTTTCTGGGTGAGATGCCACTTGCCCTTTCCTTCACATTAGAAACTGCACATTTGTTCTGAAACCAATACATTGAAATTGTATATTGTGCCAGGAGCAGTACAGAACATATCAGAGTAAGATGCACCTTTCTCTTCAATGACTACATGTCTTTTGCCAGATCAGAGACTATTTTTTAAAATTATTACGCCCATATTTTCATTTTGAGGGTAGTGACTAGGTCACCTTTTCTCCTAAGTCTCCCAAGAAAGCCCCATACATGACTAGACACATAGTAGGCACTTTTTCAGTTTGATTGGATTTGATGTTTTCTTTTCTATTTGCTCATATTGTCCTTTTTAGATGATCTTGAAATTCTGAGTGTCTTTTTGTTTTAAACAATTCTTCATTGTAGTAACATTGGAAAATAAGATGACTCCATGTGTAAGTTAGAATTTCTATGCTTCCTGGAACCATTCTTGCATCTTCCTGAACAGCTTCTGTGAGTGTAGAGGCCCACAGTCGAGAATATAAAACTAGAACAACGTGGCTGAGACCAGTAGGGTTCCCTTCTCCCTCCTCTTTCCTTTCTACTCCTCTATTCAGACAGCCAAAATAATTGTCACCTTTATTTAAATGTTTAAATTGAGTTTGGCATTGTGCTCAGAGCTTTATGTGCATTATCTCCTTTACTCCTTTCCTAAACCCTATAACATGAGACTTTTATTTTCATTCAAGCATGAGAAAACTGAGCCAAAGCATTAAACAACTTTCCAAAGATGGCACAACTGTAAGTGTTGGTGCAGGCATTTGGTTCAGGCAATATGACTTCAGAGCCCAAGGGTACAATCTGTAGATGATTGCCTCTTCACCTGTGAATTTCTGTAAAATATTTCACTGATAAAGACATTTATACAGCAAGATTATTTTTACAATATCTTAGAATAATTAAAGGTATTATATGCATTTTATAACTAATGTCTAAAGCAAACACTAAAAAATAGCTTCTGAAACAGCACCAGATTTTCTCTTTTGCAACAAAAGTTCATTGAGCTGAGTTGTTTTTGAAGCTGTGGAACGAAGGTGGCTATACAGAAAGCTTCATAGTGCCTGGGAAGAAGGAGAGGGAATAAGGTCACCTTGGCTGGCATCTCAAAAACAGTCACAGGCAGGAGAAAGCTGATCTTGTATTTTCAAAATTGATTCTAAACTCTTTATAGGTGGCTCCTACTCCCTGAAAGAAAAATGAAAAAAAAAAAAAAAAATGGGAGGGAAGGTGATTTAATTCTATGAATCCAAGATTTGTGGGTTCAGCATATTTGCAACTAAAGAGATGGCCTTTAAGACTCCAGAGGAGGTTTGAGCTCAGCTTTGGTTATCTTTTCCTTCCGAATCGCTGTGTAAACTCCTGGGGAGCAGATGAAAGCTGCCTTGCAAGACAAAGGCACAGGAGTGTCTTCTTTTCTCTATCGGCTGGCTGGAAGAAAAGGAACTCTAGGAATCCTTTATAGTTAACTATTAAAATTGGTCATTCCTTTTTGCTTTTTTATAAGTTCTTTTTAACCTCAATCTCTAAGAGCTATCAAGCAATAAAGGTGCTCCCAGGGTGCGCAGGAAACACCATGGTGGCTCACCTTATTCCCTCATCTTTAAAGCCGGCATCCAAAACAACAGCTTAAAAGGAAACCAGCTTGCATTCTTTTGCCAACAAAGATCTCAGGATTGGGTTATGTTTTCAGCTTTGGCGTCTGACCCCAAAATATAAGGAATTCTTTGGGGTCTGTGGAAGAACGTAGGGATTAAAGAGAACTGAGAGGTGTCTGAGGTGCTTCATCTTCCATCCCAAGACCATTATCTATTGATAGAACCCTGCAGCTCAGGATGGAATTACCTGGGGCAGCAAAAGAGATCAAGGGATAAAGATAAAGAAAAGTGGGGGAGGTAGAACCAAATGAAAACAGAAATGTGGAGAGGGGACTAGAGAGAAAAAATAAAAATATGGAACTCACTTCAGAAGAGTTACAAGTATGGAGAAGGCAGAAGGAAGAAAAAAGAGAAATATCTGTGATAACAGTTTACAGTGTCAATGATTCATGCTGGCAACTGGTCAAAAACAACCATCGTCCAGGGGATATATAATAAACATTGAGGGTTCAAAGATGAGTGGAGCATAACCCTAACCCTAAAAAATTTACAGTTTAGGTGGAGAGATAAACCTGTAAAAAATAATGGCTAAACATATTTTAATGTAATTCATAGTTGCACCATTTCTTTTGGTCCCTCAGACACAGCAACTTTGATTCCAGGAATGGGCCTTTGCACTTGCTGGTTCTTCTGCTTGGAATGCTCTATCTTTGCAGGGCTGGCTATGCTACTAGCAGCAAATCCATACGAGTCTTCAGCAACCTCAATTTCTGCTTCCTCAGAAAAGAGAATTCTTCCAAGGGGCAGAAGAAGAGACTGAGGCAACTTTTAGAGCAGGAGTGAAAGTTTATTAAAAAGCTTTAGAGTGGGAGTGAAAGGAAGTAAAGTACACTTGGAAGAGAGCCAAGCAGGAAACGAGCGATCAAGCGCACAGTTTGATCTCTGGACTTGGGATTTTATACGTTGGCATGCTCTGGGGTCTCCATTACTTCTTCCCTGATTGTTCCCTTGGGGCGGGCTGTCCTCATGTGCAGTGGCCTGCTGGTGCTTGGGAGGAAAGCATGTGCAGTGTGTTTACTGGAGTTATACGCATGCTCAGTTGAGGTGCTCTTCTCTTACCGGTCAAATGTCATCACGGAAGCCGTGATGAGTGGAAACGTCATATACCAGTTAAACTGCCATTGTGCCTCCTAGTGGGCATACTTCAGCCTGCTTGCTAAACACCTAAGATATTATCGGGAAGCCGCTGATCACCAGTTTAGGTGTTTCTATTTATTGGGAGAGTGTCTTTCTATGGCACTGGCTGCAACCAGTTAATAATTTAGAGAGACAGTTAACCATCTGACCATCACCTGATGGTCGCCTGACATTCCTGGTGTGTGTGTGTGGCAGGGAGAGCCCTGTCCTGCCCTGCTCATGTCTGACTAGCTACCTACAGTAATAGCTACTTCCCGTTATTCAAGTCTCATCTCCATTCATCTCTCCAATCTAGGAATTCTTTATAATTAACTATCAAAATTGGTCATCACTTCTTGATTTTTTATAAGTTATTTTTTAACCTCACTCTCTTAAGAACTATCAAGCAACAAAACTTCTCCCAGGGTGAGCAGGAAACACAAGGTGGCTCACCTTATTCTTTCCTTTTCTAAATCCAGCATCCAAAACAACAGGTTAATATTTCTCCAATCATCTCTCTCCCCAATAATGGGACTACTTCCCATTATTCGAGTCTCATCTCCTGTCAATCTAGTTGAAGCAGAACACTTAATCCCTTTCTACATTAACCTATTGCATCCTCTCCCAAAGTCATTTCGCACATCTGAAATTATTTTAATTTTTAAAATTTCTTTCCATGTTTCAAGGCTATCTTCCTCTGCTAGGATGCAAGCTCCTTGAAAAAAGGAACTCAGGCCTGGCGCGGTGGCTCACGCCTGTAACCCCAGCACTTTTGGAGGCTGAGGTGGGCAGAGCACCTGAGGTCGGGAGTTAGAGATAAGCCTGACCAACACGGAGGAACCTCATCTCCACTAAAAATACAAAATTATCCTTGTGTCGTGGTGCATGCCTGTAATCCCAGCTACTAGGGAAGCTGAGGCAGGAGAATTGCTTGAACCCCAGAGGCAGAGGTTGCATTGAGCCGAGATAGCGCCATTGCACTCCAGCCTGGGCAACAAGAGCGAAACTCCATCTCAAAAAAAAAAAAAAGAAAAAGAAAAAGGGGACTCAATAAAAAGTAATTGATGAACTGCTTAAATATTTATTGATTATTTGACTGACATATTGACACTAAAATATTGTAAAAGAGATAAGTGTAAGATAATTATGAAAGATTATGAAAACATCAAGGAAGCCTTCTCAACAGAAGTGATTTTGTTGCTGTTGTTGAATATTTAAGGCTGATTAGGTATTCAATACATGGGCAAAGGAAGCAGAACATCCAGGTGAAGAGTCCATGTAACAACAGAGTCACAAAAGAACACTGCTCCTTCCTGGGACCCCACTTCATTACCCTAGTAAGAAGGTAATCTTAGGCAAGTTATCAGTCTTCTCTGTGCCTCAACTCCCTTACCTGTAAAAGGAGGATTCATTCAACTCATGTCACATCTACCTCATGGGATTCTTGGGAAGATTAAGTCAGTTAAAATGCATAAAATGGTTAGAATTGTATAAGTGCTCAAAAACAAAACCTATTATCATTTTGGGCAGGTGGTGATGCAGAAAAATAATAACACTGTGACAGCCCTGTTTTTATTCCAAACCCATGAATGTGCAGATGAACCAATTTAATCCTTACAGATTTATGAGGAACGAACTATTATCATCACTATCCTACAGATAAGGAAACTGAGAAATAGGTTAAATAATTTACCCAAAGTCACACAGCAGTCACTAGCAAAGCTGGGATCTAAATCTAGGAAGTCAGGCATTTGAATCTTGGCTTTCGCCATTATGTTATGCCACCTCTTTGAAAACCTAATTTATAAGGATCTTGTGAGGAAAAATGAAATAAAGTACACAAGTGGCTTACCATAGGTCCTGATATGTATTAAACACTCAATAAGGGTATTTATTTTTTAAAAACTGTTTACAGGACAATAGAGCTATAATTAGGATAAGTCAATATTTAGAAAACAGTTTCTGTGGATTTTCTGGAAGACTCAAAAGAACCCAATGAAGACAATTAGGGAGCATATCAGCAATAATTGGCTGGTTGAATTACTGCTGCACAAGCAGTAGGAAGGTGGAATAGCCATAATCACTTGCTTGACCTTGATTTCTGGTGGGAGTACCAAAGGCCTCCTGTGCATCAATCTTTGCCCAGCTGTACTTCCTAACTAATTAATTTTAGAAAGATCTAACTCAATTAATTATAAAATAATGGTTGTCACTTCCAGCTGCCAATTTATCTATATTACATAGCATAGCTAATTAGTTAGTGTATTTTATCTTTTTCTTGGAAACACTCTACTTGCCTATCTACATTAAATTATGTATATAAACCCTGTCAATAAGTTATACATTATTCTGCAATAAACGGTGAAACTAGTTCTTTTTGTAATTATGCACCTGAATGACAAAGAGAAAGCACCTTTAACATACCTAATCAAGTTAATAAATAATCAAGCAAGCAAACTTGACAAGAATTCCATAATGGAACCTTATAAAGGCCTCTAAAATGCTGTGGAAAGCCAGCCAAAATCCTGGTATTGTGGTACTCTCAAGAAACTCTTGACCTTGAGGAAGATGGAATCAAAGCAGAATTAAAAGTACAACTCTGTTTATTCCATGTAAATGGTTAGGCAGCCTCAACACAAATGTGAAGATCTGTATTTTCTTTTATAAGGAAGTGTAGAGGTGGAAAGGTGTGATACGTTTCCTCACCCATCGTAAATGTCACGGCTGACGTTCCTAAAATGAAAGACTAGTTAACAAGAGAAAAGTGTAACAAATTTATTTAATCAAAGTTTTACATGACACCGGCGCCTTCAGAAATGAAGACCCAAAGACCCAGGGAAAACTGTTTTTATGCTTAGGTTTGATAAAGTGGTGTAGAAATGTGATTGGATGAAATGGAGTCATCTAACTGTAATTGGCTGAGGAGGGAAACGCAGCAAGGTCTGTCCATTCAGATCCTTCCTGGACTGTCAATGTAGCTTTCTTTCCTCCTGAGTATGGGGCAGGATCCCTCTGGAATGAAGGTCTTCAAAGAAGAAAGCAGAAGAGAGAAAATGACCTTTATAGGTTGATGGCTTGCTTTGGAGAAGAGGAGTTCTATTTTTATGACTCTCCTTGGGAAACAGGAATTCTTATTTCTATACTCCCTCTGGAGAAGAAAGGGATGGGAGACAGAAGAACAGAAGAAGGTCACAGAGAACTCGCTTCTGAGGCCCTTCCAATGTCCTTCAGTTCAAAGTACTCAGCATGCCAAGATATCCTACTTTAGGGTGTCATATTCAGAATCCCAACAGAAGCAATTATATTTCTTTGTCCCTGCCTTCCTTTCTTCCCTTCTATCTTAAAAGAAAAGGTATCTCTCTTATCCAAGGCTAAAACCTTCATCAAAGCTCTTAATCTCGTTCCCTCCCACCTCCCCTGAGACTTTACCGCATAAACAGCTCTGTTTTCTTTTGTGTTATCAATTGCTGCCTGTCTCGACCCTTTCTCAGCACCGCTGCAAGCTACTGCCCTGCCCTATCCCTGCTGCTTTCCTTGTGCCGAGGGGAGTCTCAAGTCTTGTATCCACTTCTTTATCCATAAAAAAAAAAAAAACAAAAACATTTTTTTGGGAAAGAGAAACTGCTATACTCTGCCTGGACTTAGCACTTTATTCATAATCCACATAAACCCTTTGCACAGTAAGTACCCAACCAGTATTAGCTGTGGAGGTTGTCACTGTCCTTTTGAGTGGTAGGAAATTATACAGTATTTCAGAGTGCAGCTTCCAAAATCAGACACTATTGCCCAAATCCTGGCTCCACCTCTTTCTAACTGTGAGACATTAGGCAGTCTACGTAATTTCTGAAACTTTGAATTCTTAACTATAAACTTCAACTCCTCATAAAGTTGATGAGAGAAATAAATCGAAAGGGGTGACACATATAAGTGCACACTACTACTGTGTCCACAACATGGTAAGTACTCAAATATGCTTTTTAAATATGGAATATAACTCTGCAGGTGCACAATTTTTATGTATTTCTCTCTCTTTTATAAGTATAATAACTTTTCTTTGGGAAATGACTTTCCCCACTGCTCATTCCAGGAGGTTGGGCCCTATCCCTGACTTCAGAGTTGAAGCATGTGACTCAAGTCTGGCCAGGCAAAGCACTGAATCCCCTTTCTAGGTATGTGACTCAGACATGGCCAATCAGATCACTGAATCATTCTTCTGGGCATGTGACCTGGGCTGACCAGTAAGAGCGCCGAAGTGCCTTCTGAGCCCATGTGACCTAGCTTCACCAATCAGCAGAATTCCACTGTTTCGGTCTCCTTGTTAGTTCACAAGGGAGACTTTCCTGTGTTTTCATCAGAAGGAATTCCAGAATTTTTGTAAGAATTGTCAGTAAGATATATTGTCTCCTTCCTATCTAAATGGGTGTGATATGGGAAGCTTCTGGAGCCATCTTGCCATCATGTCAATCTGGAGAAGTCCACCCACAGAGAGGTGCAGAGCTAATCCAATAGATCCGACATTGCTTGAGGCCCTAAATCCAGCCATAACTGAGGCCTGCCTTGCCCTGTACTTCTCATTCATTTGTCAGTAGATGAATTTCTGGATTAAGCTAGTTTGCATTTTTTCTCACAACTGAAACTGGCATAAATGCTTATCATGGTTTAGCATAGTTACTGTTCGAAGGTAAGGACCCACTTTACAATCTTATTCTGGGGCTCTAGTAGAGTTCAGTGGATGCTCAAAAAAATAGGTGTTGTACAGAAGAGAAAATACTGTATATGGTGAGATGGAGTACGTTCTACACCCAGGCCTCATTATCTTGCTCACTGATTCCAAAGGCTGATCTGAAATCACGGCCACAAAAAGCTGCAGAAAAAAATATGTTCCTTCACAAGCAAGTTCTTACCTTCACTGGGACCAAGAAAACTGCATTTGAAATGTCATCTCTTCCAGCTGTTATAAAACAAAACCGATAGCTTATTTAACAAAGTACTTAATTGAGCAGACTACATCACTATGTCAAGAAGCATTTTCAAACAAGATAATTCCTCCCCTGACAATGGCGAATTGCATGCTTCTGATGCTTCTGATGTTAAAATTACTTCCTTTGTGACATTATCTTTCAGGACTTATTATTTTCTCCAGAAGCAACAATTTCCCAAGTTTAAATAAAAACCAGTGGCATGAAAAGGCATGAAAAGAACAATGAAAAACATTCACTTTTAACAAACTTTTCAAATGTCATAGGTTTTTGGGGAAATTGAGAGACATCTGTAAGATGGTCCAATCCAGGTAAACTGCCTATAAATAATTTAGCAATCTTATAACTGGGGGAAACATGTATTTCTGTTTCCTCTGCTGGACATAAGGATGAAGCAGGAGAGAGGCAGGGCGTGGATGAGTGAAAAGAACAAAGGATTCAAGGAAAACATGTATTTAGCTGGAAATCTTGGGGGCAGCCCAGGGAGCTGAGAAATGAGAGACGTTAAGCAATGTATGTGAATTGCATATGTGAATTGAAAGCATTCAAACTGAATGTTTAAAAAAATGTTATTTTGATGCAGATGGCAACAGAAATAAGTTCTGAGAGAAAACTGTACCCTCCATCAAAAGCCCTGCAGGCATATTCCTATTCCTTCTGTTGCTTTCCAGCACAGGAACACAACAAAGACGCACTGGAGCCAGTTAGAAAATCATGGCAACCAGTGTAACTGCCATGAAAAGGCCCTTCCCACATTGGCACATTTTCCAGGTCTAAGAGGGTTTTCATCAGTGAAAGGGCTGTTGCTGAACAATGAGCCTGCTCCTTAAGAGTGAGAAAGGTTGTTGACTCGTCAAATTGGCATCTGCAGCTGCTGGTCCTTAGAGTCTGTGCTAGTCAGGGCCCCTCTTCTTTCTTGTAAAAGCTTGGCACTATTTTAATTATTTTGTAAATTTTGCCCTCCATTAGCTCTACCATTCTGGGATATAAAGGGGAGTAAAAAGCCCTCTAATTTGAGGATTCATTAAGCAGCTGTTGTTACTTAGTTGATGCAGTAGCTGCCTGAAATTTGCTGGTTTGCTGAATTAGTACAAGAAACTATAATATTCCAGCCAGACTGGTTTTTGTTTGTTTCAGTCTGAGGTCAAGCTACTAGAAAACAGAGACATCCAGCTAAAGAATACACCAATATTTTTCTCTCTCTTTAGAAGAGCATTCATTCACTCAAAGATTACGGAGCTTCTACTCTTTAAAAGAGCTCTTATAATACTGCACAGTTGGCATTTCATGGAGTAAACTTTGCCATGAGAAACTTTTTTCTCTTGAAGTGAAAAAGGTGAGAGATTGGCCCCTTCTAAAATGTTGTTTTTTATTTATAATCGCATACATACATTCCTTCTCTTTTCCCAGATTTTAATAAGAAAAGAAGAGAAGCAAATCATTCTTCCAAACTGCATAGCCAGACAGTATTATCTCCACTCTGCATGCTGGGCAGAAAGTCAAACATGACCACAGAGGATAACTTCTGAGAAGTATGAAATTGGACAACATCCCCCCACTACTAATGCAGAGTTTGAGATGAGTACACACAATCCCATCATAGCTGACCTTCTCCCTTCCTCCTATTGATGGACAGAAGAATTATTTGACCAAAAACCCAATTAAAAATGATTATCCTTCTCCTTCACCCAGTCTCTCCAAGTGACGAAAAATTTGAAGAATACAGTCTATCTGGTCGATTTTTAATAGAGAAATGTAAGGCTTTGCTTAAAAGGTATACATTCTCTTTCTGATTTTTAAATAGGTGAAAACAACATCTTCATATTGTATCTTGAGCCCTAAATGCTATCTTTCTATAAATAAAAGAAGTCAGATTCATTTGTGAAGAAAAAATTGGTATCAGGGGCAGCCCAGGTAAGGCTGAACACCACACAGAGCAAAACATTTTCTCTAGACTTCAAATGTTCATCCTACAAAAGATGCTGAAATGAGGACTCAACCAGGGAGCTGGAATTCTCTCCATTGGTGAGAAATTGGCAGCAGCTACAAACTGAAAAAAAGAATTATTCTATAGTTCCTGTCCTCAAAGGTCACTCTTGGCCACATTTTGTCTCTGAAGACAGAGAATTGAAATGTTATTTGTTCTTGTGAATTATTTTTTGTTCCTTTATTGAAATTCAATAGAGTAAAAATATCGCTGCTCATTATCCCTTGCCTGCCAGCTCTACCTGGGCTGAGGTGGTGGGGAACGACAGGAAGAGTTGTTACAGATGTTTAATAGAAGAAAGCCCTTTTTGGGATGTGTTTGCATGACTCATAAAGAACAGTTATTCTTAGGTTTCCCGTCACAAGAGATAAAGCTTTGTCCTATAATACAGCCGTCTACTTAAAAGGAAAACCCAAGGTTCATTCAAAGCTAGAGTCCAATAATAAGCTCTCATTATAGTACTTGCCCCAAACCCCTGGAGTTATATTGTATCACTCTTTGCAAACCTGGAGTGCAATGTAAGATTTTATTCTGTTTGGCTTTTTAATTTGCCAGGTTTTTGCCACCTGGAAGAAACAATAGGCTCTGCTTAATGTCCTAGTAATGACTTTAATTCAGTTACAGCAATCATTCATTTAGCAGTACAATAAATATGATATGCTATATAGAATTAGCAGTACAATAAATATGATATGCTATATAGAAAATTCATCATTTTTTGGATCACCTTTGCAAAATCAGATCTTATCATCAGACCTCAATCTAATGTTGATTATGTTTTGGATAAGCCTGTCTTGATTCCCAGAACCAATAAGCCAATAACATACTGAATCAATTTACTAAAGGATAGCACCACTCTTTGAAGGATTAAATAGCAAGAGGTCAGTGGAGACTAAATTGACTTCATTGAAATTAAAATATATCTTCTCCTCAGGTTGCTTCTGAACCAGTTTCTTGCACATTCTTCGATTTCTCTTCTTTTGGATTTTTTCAGCTCACAATGTACCTTTTCCCTTTGATCATTTATTCTAATCAGATTTTTATTCTTCCAACATTTATTAAATGTTTGTTGAATACTTTATTTGTGCCAACCTCTATGCTTGGGAAAGTGATAGAAATTCTCAAATATAGAAATTCTTTAGAAGGAAAGACAATAATAATTTTTTTGTTTTTGTTTTTGAGACAGTCTTGCTCTGTCGCCAGGCGCCAGGGTGCAGTGGAGTGATCACGGCTCACTGCAACCTCCACCTCCCGGATTCAAGCAATTCTCCTGCCTCAGTCTCCCGAGTAGCTGGGACTACAGGCATGCACCAGCACGCCCAGCTAATTTTTGTATTTTTTAGTAGAGATGGGGTTTCACCATGTTGGCCAGGATGGTCTCGAACTCTTGATAGTGATAAGAACTACAAGGATGGAAAGTTCCAAGGACTCTGAACCTAGAGAATAGGTGCCTAGATCTCTTCTGATTCAGAATATGTCTTTAGTAAAGGGTTGCTACTCTATCTCATAGAAAAACAGGGCATATATAGGCACATGTATGTATGTGTGTGTATATATATATATGTGTGTGTGTATATGTGTGTGTGTATATATACGTATATACGCGTATATACGTGTATATATATAGCGAGAGAGAGAGAGAGACAGAATCAGTGGAAGGCAAGGAGAGAATAATCCTTATATGTGCTCTTTCTTCTGTTTGAAAAACTCCCCACACTAATTCCTCCTGGTCTCTTACGGATCAAGGAGCCTTCTGCGACTACTTCCCTATCCAATCCCCAAGTCTGGATTGGGGTTAGTTTCCTAATGTGCCACGAAACCCCCCTGAATTTACTCCTATAGTACTTCAAGTAAGATTAAAACTGAATGCACCCAATGACTTAGGTGTCCGCAAAATACTGTTTTATTTTATACTGCCTACCTCTGGAGTCTCTATTTTCACCGATAATGGTGAGAGGGGAGGACACTTGTCAATTAAAGATAATTCAGCCTCTTTTAATTTAAAATAGTTTTATTTAAGAAATTCTTCTGTAAATTTAATGCTCAAAATATTCCTCATTCTTCATTAGGGCTGTATGTGCTTTCTCAGGAGGAAGGGGCTTCCCTCATTCCCTCTTCCCAAAGATGGCATCCTGAAGGAGAATCTCATTATGCATATAGTGCTAGGATGGTGTTATTTCCAAATTTTGCCCTCTGGTTCTTCACTGGCCTGAAAGATACGTCTATCATCTCATTATGTCACTAAGTGTCATATATTGGTGTCCCCGAGGTGTGGCTAATTCCTCTGTCTCTTGAATTCTTCATTGGTGTTTTGTAATTAAATATTGGGTATATATGAAAGAATATTTATGTATATATACATACACGAATAAATATTAAAAATGATACAACTCTCGTTTACCCACCACCCAGTTTAAAAAAAAAAGTCACCTTTGCCACTGCTGTCTCTCATATGCCTTTCATTTTACCCAGTTCTCTCTGTTCAGGGGAGCATAATTCTAAATTTTGTTTTTATCATTCCCTTGCTTTTCTTTATAGTTTTAACACATATATTGGCATCATCAAACTTATTTTTTCACTAAACATTATGTTCCTGAATTCATCCAAATTGTTGTCTGTAACTGTAATTTATTATTTTTTCCCAAATACATAGTATTTTGTTAGGTAAAAATGTCAGAATTTGTTTATTGCTTTTATAATAATGGACACATGGTTACATTCTAGGTTTTTTTGTTTTTGTGTTTTTAAACAGTATGTTCTGATGAACATGTAAAAGAATGTTTCTAGAATATATATCAAACAGTGAAAGTGTTATATTTTCATCCTTCTAGAAAATGCTAATGTTTTCTCACAAAGTTGTTGTACTGATCAACAGTCCCACTATCAGTACATAAGTGTTCCAGATCTCCACAGCTTTATCAATACTTGTGATAGTTTAACTTTTTCTCTAGTTAATAGATGTAAAATTATAACTCATTATGGGTTTAATTTGCATTTCTCTGATTGCTAATGAGCATGAACAATATTTCCTAAGGTACTATCATTCATGATGCCTAATCTGTAAAGTCAAGTCTCTTCAAGTCTTTTGCCAATTTTTCTTTTATTCTGAATTTTTTGGGGTGAGTGGGGTATGGGTAGAAGTTCTATACACTTTTGTTATACAGCCATTTTGCATTACATGTTTTGCAAATACATTTTTAAATCTGTACCTTTTCATTTTTTTATGGTATGTTTTAATTTCTCATTTTAGTGTAGTTAACTTTGTCTATACTCTAATTTGGGGGGGGTATCTTAACATCTTATTTAATATATATTTGTTAAGACATAGGGTATCTTATATTGTCTGCTCAATGTTTTCTTTATTGTTTTAACTTGCACATTTAAATCTTTGTATTAACTGAGAAACGATTTTTTGTAAGCTGTAGAATAAGAAATTCAATTATTTTTTTTAATATAAAAACTCAATTGTCCCAGCTCTACTTAATGAAAAGTATATTCTTTTTCCAGGGGTTTGCGGGGCTGCTCCTGTTATACACCAGTTTTTTATCCTGCCAGGGATATGTTTCTGTATACTCTTTCTGTTTCAATGGTTCATTTGTCTGTCTCTGTACCAATATCACACCATCTTAAATATTGAAGCTTTATTAGTCTAGATATGTGATAAAGGATGTTCAATCACTAATCTTTTCCTTCAGGAAAGGTCTGGCTATTCTCTGGCTTTTCTTTAAATATGAAATTTAAAATTAATTTGCTAATTTTCACAAAAATATCTGTTGAGATTTTAAATTTTATATATTTATAATATTAAAGGTATGAATTCACTAAGACAATATATCTGTCTCCATGCAAGTCTCCTTAATGTCTTTCTGTACAAATTTATTTTTTCTATTATGGTGTGATACATCTTATGTGACACTTATTTCTAGGTTCTTAATATATTTTGAAGATATTATAATTGGCATATTGTTATTATTCTCTGTTGCTGTGCTTAGAAAAGTAATTGATTTTCATATTTGATTTTGTTTTCAACATTACTAAACTTTACAATGCAAATCATAATTTTTTTTCTTTGCAGTCCTTATGTCTTTTTCCCCTTTTGCTTGCTTTGTGTATTGCCCCTGGACACAGAGTTGAATAGAAGTGGTCATAGAAGATAGTCTTGTCTTATTTATAATCTTAAAGGAAATTTTTATAACATATTAGTATTAAAATGTTTTCTGAGCATTTTGTTTAGATCTTGTTTATTAGTTAAAGTGTACTTTTTATATCTAACTTATTAGATATTTTTATCATTAACCACTGTTGAATTTTATTAAAAGGTTTTTTGGAGAGAGAAATCCAAGATGGCTGATTAGCAACAGCTCAGGAATGTAGCTCCCAGTGAAGGAGCACAGAACGAGCAGACGCCGCACTTTACGACGAATTTTTGTTGCCCACAGGCTGGGAGATTCCCGGCAGAGGAGCCACACGGGTTGCCAGCGCAACTCTTTTGGCCGGCGCGGCTGTTTTGCCGGTGCCCCAGCACGGTGCTTCCCGGTGCGGAGTATACTGGACGGACGGGCTCGGCTGGTCTCAACTCCACAAGGAAAACAGCAATTGGAAGCGCTGAGGACAGAGAGTTTTACAGCAAGCACAGCGAACCCGGAAGGTCCAGCTCAGTGAGGAACGGGCGTCCGCCAAAGTAAAACTAAGAAACAGAAAAACTTCATCACCGGGCGGAGAAAGATCCAAGATGGCCACATAGCAGCAGCTCAGGATTGTAGCTCCCAGTGAAAGCGCAGAGAGCGAGTGGATGCCACAATTGCAGACGAATTTTTGACGCCCACAGACTGGGAGATTCCCGGCGAAGGAGCCACACGGGTTGCCAGCGCCGACTCTTTTGGCCGGTGCGGCGCTTCTCAGTGCGGAGTGTACGGGACTGGATGCCCTTTTAGTCGGGCTCGGCCGGTCCCATCCCCACAAGGAGAACAGCAATTGGAAGCGCTGAGGACTGAGAACAAGCACAGCTGAACCCCGGAAGGCCCAGCTCTGTGGGGAAGGAGCGCCCCCCGAAGGAAAACTAAGAAACAGAAAAAACTTCATCACCAACAAGCCGGACGTCCACTCAGAGA